>APFE030419107.1:62339-120462 GCA_000404065.3 Pinus taeda
TAACAGTAAGAAGATCTTCATCAAGTTTGAGCTTTATCTAGCAGCAGGGCTGCTCCATTTCAATAGTATGAATGACTTTTTTCAAGTATGGTAATAAGGATGACCAGGAAGAACAATCTATACAAAATGGAGCTGAAGAGACACAAGAATTCAAAGTTGGAGAAAATATACAACTTGTGACAGTAGACACAGTGGCCAGCAGCCAGGAACCTTCTAACATGGATACTCCATTGAATATGCCTATGCTTACAGAAGGCCTTGATATGTCTTCTTGCTTGAATTCTTTTTTTGGTACTGGACTTTAGTGATCCATTAGATAAGCCAAATGTTATGGAGAGTAATGATGAATTATTTTGTTTAGGTATTGATGATTCTCTTCCAGAAAATATCTCAAAGATTGTTACAGAAGCTGCCTGCAAGCAGGAACTTTACCGATTGGATAATCCTTTGAAGCCCCATGAGGTTACAGAGGGATATAATATAGCTGCGGAAAAGAATGAAGTTGAAGATGGAGCATGCCAGGAAATCATTTTTATTGTTGATGGCATAACTGCTGCAAGTCCAATTAGAGAACAATTGTTTGATATGGGCAACAACAAAAAACATGAGGGATTCATTGACCCTGCCAAAATTGAGGGAAACAATGGCCAGGAAGCTAGAGAGACCCAAAATTTCAAAGTTGGAGAAAATATACAGATTGTGGTGAGCAAGCAGGAACCTTCCTAATTGGATACTCCATTGAGGATCCATGAGGTTATGGCGGGATATAATATATCAACTTGTTTAAGCACCTTATTTGGCCTGAGCTCCAGAATTCCATCCAAAAATTCAGAACTTAGAAAAAGTTACAATATATCCCCTTATTTAAGTATGAATGAATCTCTTCTAGAAGACAAGGATGTGTGCAATCAACAACTTTACCTGGACAAGCCATTGAAGAGGCTTGAACATGCTGAGGGGCCAGGATATGATACCCCAGTGAAAAAGCTTGAGCTTATAGAAAATGATATGACATCAGAGACTAAATATTTGTCACTGCATGTCCCACTTGGAGACCATGTGTCTGTCATGGAGAAGGATGCTATGGTTTTGGAAGGGACAGAGCATTTTGAAAGTATTCTCCTTACAGAAAATCCTGTGGAATCTGGAGAAGTAGCTGAAGGTTCTACTATTTTGGCTGATATGAATGTTCCTAGTAAAGGGGATTCAAAAAGAACCAAATTGTAGATAGAATACTGACTTTGAGCAATAGATTGCAAACTTTTCAGGACTTACAAGGACAACTTCCAGAGTCATTCTATGCTACACCTTCCAGAAGGCTGATGAATTAAAAACTTAATGGAAGCACAAAGATAACCATAGATACCATTTCTGTTTACAGGCCAAGGCAATCCATAGGAAGTGATGAGCCTTGCATAGTTCATTAAAGGAGAGTCGTGTTGGGCTGGTGGGACAACTTAGTTTATGGAAGCTATAGAATCTACACAAAGAAAATGAAACAACAGCAAAGGATTCTGAAAAGGTAAGCTAAATTATGTTATGAACTTCATATTTTCCATCTTCTTTATCAGATTCATCTTAAGGAACATAGTACTCATTTGGTGCACTGTATGTGTGACATTTTTTCATTTTTTCTTTTCAGGAGATAAGTAAACAATTTGTTTCACAGAATATGTCATCACCTACACTGGAACAGAGGATGGAATCCTTTGACACACCACTGAAGACTCTTGGACATACTGAGGGCCATGATATATCTCCTTGCTTGTACACATTATTTGGACCAAAATGTAGTATGCCATTGACAAATCGTGAGCTTACATAAGATAATGATAAGGTTGTTACTGGCACACCATTTGAAAATGCTCTGCAGCCTCCGTTAGTGACTGAATCAGGGGGAGTTGACAATTTTGGCAATGAATTGCCACAGTTAGTTTATGTATCCCATGAAAAGAGGCCTAGTTTCCAACACCACAAGAAAGCTGGAGCAATGAATGCATTGGTATATTCCTAGATATGTACACATCTCTCTTTTTCTGTTGATTTCCTCATATGAAATTCATTAATTATTATGTTGACGCTGATGATTGTTATCCATTGATCCACTTAGGTCCAAGTGTCTGTTGTCCTCACAAATGGCCTCTTTCAGTTGAACCTTGATTGCGATCAATATATAAACAACATCAACTCTATTTGTGAGGCAATGTGTTTTCTAATGGATCCAGTTCTTGGGAAGAAAACTTGCTATGTACAGTTTGCTCAGAGATCGATGCTTGGAGTTTTTAACTCAAGTCGGTTGACTCGCAGTGTCCATCACATACAAGTAATGGAGGTTGGTGGAGGTACAAACATTTGAATCCTGACAGCTAAGAAACCTGCCTGTCCAATAGAGACAGTTGTTTCCCAAGACGACCTTTTAAACTATAATTGGCCACCTTTCCAATAATTTGTTGTTATCTCTTCGCACATTGAATGTTCGGACGTGGAGATCAAGCGCAACCAGTCTGAAAAACCATTGGAGCTAGGGTCTCTTTGACTACAATTTGATTGGTCGACATCAAAAACATTGCTACCAACAAGGGTAAGGGGAAGAAGCCCATTAAAGCTAAAGAAGAGATTGAGAAATTGATCCTAAGTGTTCACTTACGCTGGAAAAATGTGGTTAGGTTCTGAAAGTGCATGCTATTTGTAAGATTGGTGTAATGAAAGGAATGGTAATGAGGGTATAGCCAAAATAATTGATAGGTTTCTGGTGGACACAAAATTAGGCTATACCTACCTTCAGTGACAATGGAATTCACAACCACCAAACCCAAATTTTATATTTTTTAGGCACTAGCTAGAGTAGTGGATAAAACCACCACTCCTTTAGATCCTAATAGTTTTAACTTCTATATTGATCCATCGCCACTTTATGTTATTTCCTTGTAGATGAAGGGATGGAACTCCCTGTCTGAAACATCAAACAAAATTTAGGGAACAGTAGAATGAGTTGAGCAGTGTTCTCTCCTGTGATGAGTTGTGGCACAAAAACCATGCATTATCTAAAGTCCCTCCTCTTGAAGGTAGAGGGTGAGTGATTTGCAAGTTACCTGGAGAACTTCTTCACCCTCTATCGCAAAACAAAGTATTTCTATGTTAGTCAATTGAACTCACATGGAAAATCCAATCTGTGATATGTTTTATTTCTCTAAAATAAAACAAAATTAACCATAAGTTGCATTACATATTTGTTTTCAACTTGCATCTCAATCAGCGATATTAGGCTATATATCTCAATAAATTACTGTTTTCATTGTCACGTTCTAGGTACTCCTTTGAGATCAAGTCCTGAATTCTAGATTTTATTGCTTTAAGTTCGGGCTTGAATGTGCTTTGGAGCTGTTCAACACACTCATTCAATAGTTGTTGCTGAGGTAAGATTTTTCTAGCCTTCATGATGAGAACTATTGTTGAATCTATTTAGAAATGTCTGTCTTCTTTTACATTTTCGATTACTCTATTCCTCTCATTTGCTTTCATATCTGTAAGTGGAATCTTAATCTTTTTCAACTTGTGCGAAAAGGGAGTATTGAATTCAAAATTATCACTTGTAGATATTGTTGCAGTGCTAGTTTCCTTTAGAAGAATCTTGTTCTTGCCACATGAAACTAAATACAGAGGTCGAATAAGATCTTCATCTTCCAAATTTAGTTGAGAGTTAGTTTCTACATAGGTCAGCTTCGTAGCTTCATTGAACAGTGATAGCAGAGCTGCTTGGTCATGTTGTTACTGCCAATTCTATTACCATGGTGTCAAATTTAGAGATGATGTCATAGATTCCATTGCTCTCCAAGAGTGTTGAGGTTTGATATAAATCATTGATCATTTTACAAACCGTGGATGTAGTATTATTTATGTAGGACGAGATATCAATTATATTTCCTCTGGTAAAGAAACAATAAGTGACTTACAAACTGCAAATAAATAAGTGCTTCCTGCAATTTATGGAAATGTCAGCCAAACATAAACGGGAATTACAGTATGCTTGGTTTTCTATCATTTAGTGCATCACCTTTTTGAAAAACAAAGGGATGGCCTTCAATATGTTTAGCAAAACAACCCCTGGTCACCCAGTATTGGACCATGAATATTTGGTGCAAACTACTCAAGACATAGTGGAGAGTAGATAAGAAAGCCTACCCTAGTGAGGTCATGCTCCCCACCAGATACAGAGGCTCAAGTTCCCCATGCATGTGAATCAACAATGACTGAATCAGATTGCAACCCATAACACCATTAGTGAGCTATTGACACCTACAACCAGTGGAACAAATTCCTAATAATCCATATTCATGAGATATGCATAACAACTAGCTTTGTGTTGGGCAACTCCAATACCAACATTATTGGCATTGCTGGATACCAACATCATTGGTATGGATGGAGAGAGGAAATTTTGTAACCCCAGAAACGATTGTAAAATATTACAAAATATATATTTTTAACTGTAGGCAAAGACACAACTGTGTCATTTCAGCATCAAGATCCAAACATTAATTCAAGTCACAATGGGTAGATATTACAACATTAAGGTTTTCACGTGGGTAGATTTCCTAGGAATCCTAATGCAGATAATAAACTCATATAAGTTTCATGTAATTTTAAATACCGCAACAATGATTTGACCAAAATAACCTTGCTGTGAAAACAAACCAATATACTACTTCAAAATAAGCTTAAGTCTGTTATTAAGCACAAATAAAAACTTACAAATTCCTTTGGGAAATCTATGGGAGAGTGCTTGTTCCTCCCCACCAGCACGCAGGCATCACCAACTTCTCTCGAGCATAGACTTCTTCCTTCTAGGAACAACACCTTCTTATTCCCTTAGTAATATTTTATAAATTTTTACTAGTGGATTTTTCCTAGCAACTGCTTTTAGGGTTTGCCTTTTACCAGGCTTTTTCTTTTAACTAGGATGGGTGATGCTAGGGCATTATTAGAAATTAGATTTTTATCAAATTTCTAATTAAAAATTATATTTGTCTCAAATTTCTAATTAAGAATTAGATTTTATCTAATTTTTAATTGGTAAAAGTCTGCTGCTGTTTGTATTATGTAATTATATAAAAATATGCTGATGTTTACATTTTGTAATTATGTAAAAAGAGAAATGTTTTCTTAGAAAAAACATGAAGTGGGAAAAACAATGGCATGAAGTCTTTTATAACCGTTTTTCAGTGAGGTCCTTTATAAACAACAACAGATTTTTACCAATTAGAAATTGGATTTTTAACAAATTTCCAAATGTTTTTTTTATCTAATTACAGAACATAAACAACAACAGATTTTTACATAATTACATAATACAAACATCAGATTTTTACCAATTAGAAATTTGATTTTTTATCAAATTTCTAATTGGGAAAAATCTGCCGTTTTTTGTATTATGTAATTATGTAAAAATCTGTTGCTGTTTATGTTTTATAATTAGATAAAAAAACATTTGGAAATTTGGTAAATCTAAATTCTAATTGCTAAAAATCTGTTGTTTGTATTATGTAAGTATGTAAAAATCCGCTGCTGTTTATATTTTGTAATTATGTAAAAAGGGTAATGTTTTTTTAGGAAAAAACATGAAGGGGGGAACAATGGCATGAGGTCTTTTATATGCATGACAGCATAAGAGCTGAACCATTCTATCATCTAGGACTCGAGAATCTGATTCCAAGAAAGGAAGAAATTGTCACTTGGATTTTTAACTAAGTTGTCTGCAAATTCCGCCCTAAAGAGCGATTTTGAGATTATTCACCTTCAATCCTTTGTTTTTTTAGGGAGAACATCCTTTCCTATCGATCTCTTCTACTTTGGGGATATGGCAAGTGGAGAAGGAGGTGCAAGTGGATCGGAAAGGTAAGCTTACTTTGTTTTTATAGAATAATTACATAATATAATATGTTTTATTTTTTGTTTAAGGTTTGAAGTTAGAATTATAATTTTATAATTATACTTTGTGGTAAACCATTGAAACTTGGACAGGGAAAAAATCTGATAATAGAGTCCTTGCTTGAAGATGTTTTTGGGACAGAAGGACTTAAAAAACTTCATGCTTTGGATGTTGAATCCCTAATCCATTTTCTTAAGACAATATCCCCTGAAGCTAATCAGCTAGGTCCAGGTAATCAACAAGCTTTACAAGAATCCATAAGTTCCCCATCCTCTCTTGGATCAAGAAAAAAATCGAAAAAAGTGTCATTGACATCAAACACCAATAATGAAGAACATTGTGTTGAAACATCTTGTGTGATGGCAACACCTGGGACTGCAAATTCTTGTTCATCCTCAGTTTATGCATCATCTATTGGTAGTTTAGGTACCAAGATAGAGTATGACCCTGTCTCAGGGGAGATAAGAAGGATAGATGCGGGAAAAAATTCTTAAATAGGCTAAAGGACTCTTGCCTTCAACGATTTAGAGATCATCTTCACCTCACATTCTCCAAGATTCCACTTCACCTAAAAAAGATGGTGGTACAGGACATAGAGAATGAATTTAGTACAGGTTGGTCGGTTAAGAAGATAAAGTTGCAAATGTCGCTCAACTGTAAGAGGTTTTGTTGCAACCAAACAAGAAAAATTAAAAAAATGCCTCAAGATCAAAGACTGAAACAAAGACCATTTGACATACCTTTTAAAGTATGGAAAGAACTTGTAAAATCATATGAGAAGTTGGATGCACAAAGAATTTGTTAAATGTTATTTAGAATGTATTAATACTTATAAGTATCTTAGACATGTATTTGTGTGAAAATAAATTGAATTGGTTTATGTTTAAGGACAAGGCATCCAAGGCGAGGTTAACCAAGACAAAGGTCACTCATCGTGGCCAAAAAGGTTTAAAAGCACTGATAACAACCTTTGTAAGTATATTAAACATGTGATATTTTTTTAATAAAGTTTGTACTAGAAGAAAGTCATTGTTATCTAATTTCTCCCTATTTATTGATTGATAGGAACTAAAATATGGAAGATCTCCAAATCATTTGGAAAAGGAGGTGCTGCAGCAAAAGAGATGGGCTGAATTTGTTGTTTGGATGTACTCTATGGTATGTAATCTTAGTTGGATTTCCAATATACTTTTGAACTGTATTTTCATTTTATTTTTTAGTGCTATTAGATATTATATCTTACCTCATTTTATGGTTAACATTGTATAACAAAAACATGCATTGTGTTATGTAATTAATACTAACATGTAATATTGATTTTTTTTGTCAGAATGCTATAGGTAATGATTGCCAAGACAATGATTATGATGATGATCCAAAATATGTTCAACATATATCAGGAGATGATGAGGATGATGGTGGTGAAGGAGGAGATGATGATGATAGTTGCGGTGTTGGTGATGATGTGGATCAGAGTAATGAGGATGGTAAAGATGATCATGAGGATGATCTTGGTGGTGGTAGCTAGGCATGCACATGCATTGTTTTTGATGAAGAAATTATTGTGTAGAATGACATTGTTATGTTTAGATGGGTGTTGTGAATTTACCCTATATCAATGAAACATTTTGATTTGTAATCATACAATGAGTTTGATTTGATTAAAGATGATGATGATATTATCATTATTATATTTTTATTTGATTTATATATTGGAAAGTATCATCATTATTTTGATAGAGAATTATAATGTATGGTGATATTACCATCTTTGGATGTATGTTGTTAATTTATCGTAGAATAATGATATTCATGAAGTATTTTGATTTGTTAATCATATTTGAATTTTAGTTGTTTTGATTAAAAATAATACTGATCTTATTAATATTATGTCGCTATTTTATACATGTCTTGAAAATTGTTAATGACACATTGTTATTTTTTTGGATGGATGTTGTTAATTTCCCTTAAATTTCTTTACAAATGATTTTGAGTTGTGATATCTGCTTTAATGATATTTAGAAACTATGATATATTTCACTATGAATCTATAAAGGGGGTCATATATGTAAAGAAAAATATACTCTACATAAGAAGTCAAATGCGGATGTAACCATGGATGCAAAATTGAAAGTAAAATTGGATGTTAAACTAGGAATTAATACAAAATGCAAACAATTGACATACAAAGTGTTTTAAATTAGAAGTGAAAAATTGTGCAATAGTTGACACAAAGAAGGGAACAAAACATGGCATACAAAAAGATATCAAATTGGGAAAAAACAAGGACACATAAATGGGCACCAAATTAGATGCAAAAAAAGACAGACAACTAGATGTAAAGTAAGATGCAAAGTTGAGTGTTAAAAAGAAGCAAAAAATGTTACAAATTAAGATGCCAAATGATGATGCAAATAATGGTGTAAATTTGGGATGCAAACTTGGGTGCAAAAAAAGAAAAAAAAGAAAAAAAAAAAGATGTAAGAAAAGACATAAAACAAGATGCAAAATGGGGCCGAAAAAAGGTGAAACCAAGGATGCCATATTGGATGTAAAAAATGATGCCTAATCAGATGCGAATTTAGGCTCAAACTTAGAGACACAATTATATGCAAATGTGGACACAAAATGAGGCAGAAAAAGATGCGAATTTGGATGGTAAAAACGATGTAAAACTAGACACCAAAAAAATGCAAAATTGGATGAAAAAGTGGGCGTAAATAATGGTGCAACATTGGACACATAAGTAGACACAAAAAATGGTGCAAAAATGGGCATAAAAATAGCTTAAAATTGGATGCAAAACTTGGTGCAAAAACAAATATAAAAGTAGACGTAAAAAATGGCTCTAAATTGAATGTACCATTAGACACAAAATAAGATGCAAAGGTGGCACAACACATGACTCAACAAAAGATGCAAATATAAATGCAAATTTGGATGCTCAAAATGATGTAACATTGGATGCAAGAAATGGTGTTAAAAACGATGCAAAATTGGATGCAACAAATGACGCAAAATATGGTGCAAAATGAGATGGGAAAAATGGAGACAAATCAAACGTAAATGTGGACGTAAAAAATGGTTCAAAAAAAGATGCAAAAATGGGCACAAAAATGGATGCAAAATTTGGTGCTAAATAAAATTCAACACATGGTGCAAAGATAGGCACCAAAGCTGGTGCAAAAATAGAAGCAAAAACTAGTGTAAGACTAGATATAAAACTTGGCATAAGACTAGATGCACAAACTGACACAAAATGGATGCAGAAAAAGATGTTAAATTGGAAGCAAAATACAGTGTAAACTTGATGCAAATGATGGCGCAAAAATGGAAGAAAAGAATGACACAAAATAGGAAGAAAAAGACAATGAAAAATAGATGCAAAAAATGACACAAAACTAGAAGCAAAACCTGTCATAAAATAAGATGCAAATCTTGGTTCAAAATTTGATGCAAAAAATGATGCAAAATCTAGCATGAAAAAGGATGCAAAATCAAACGCAAAAAAGGATGCTTTAAAAATTGTACAATAGAGCTAGATTTAGCGCCAAGTTGCTCATCACAATTACAAAAAAAATGCACTAAAATCTGGCGCAAATCGCTGGTTTTATTGTAGTGTAATGTGACACCCAGAGCAGGTTTAAAAACCATGCTTTCTCTACTCCTCGCAACCACTTGTGTTGCTCCAACTCTATGACTCCCATCACTGTGTTTTTCTTCAGCCACATTAGCTGCACAGTTGCCAAGTGTTGGAATTTCTTGTGGTCCGTGAGATCCCAATCTTCAAACTTTAGAATCAGCACCTGACCCAAGTGCGCTCCTTCAAAAATGATATCATCGAGGAGCAACGGAGTCTACAGAGAGCTCTTGCTCTCATCTAGGTCCTTGGGCACCCTTGCTTTCCCCTTCTGCGGAGGAACATAGGCAGGCAGCCTGATCAGAGGGTCCGCACCCCCAGTTTCTTCTGCCATCTCTTCGTCCTCCTCTTCGTCCACCAGGATTTTCTCAAGGTATTATTCCTCCTCATCGGCTTCCAAACTGATTGCCTTCCCCTTTTCTTCCATGGTAAGTTTAGTTCTCAGAGGGTTTCTAGCGGATATGCGCACCGGTACCATAGGTTGCTTATCTTTCTTGGGTCTCGGCGTGCATGGCAATTTAGGGATTTCTGCGACTACCCCGGTGCGTTCTGGGGCATATCCTATCATCATGGCCTATGCGACCTCTTCAGTGGTCATCTCTCTGATATCCATGGCTTCTTCAGACGCTGCCATATTGTTGTTCCACAAATCTCTCAACGACTCAGGTAAGTGCTTAAACAATGTGTTCGACTTCAAGAAAACAAATAGATCTAGGTTCATAGGTCTTTGGGCGTGTAATAAATCAATTCTGAAATGGCCAAGTGTTGTTTGTTGGGTAGCCATTTGCAATTTATGGTGCCTTTTTAATTTGAATTTGACCATTCCCCCAAATCTAGTCCATTAATGCTCCTTTGGTGGCAGATTTTCCCAAATCGAGCCCATAAAGTTCTCCTTAAATGCCTGTTGCCCGCTTCATTTGGTCTCAAACCAAGTAACACATCGTGAATAGTGACTGCAACGGTCACTTTCCAGCCAACCTATGCGGCAACGCAACTACCCTTGCACTGTCGCAAACCCTGTGACACCTCGCTACTATGTGCAGTCCTATCATCGCGCAACTCTCGGGCAAAGTAGTTTATAGTCTCGTGCCTCTTTTCCTGGAGTGCTAAGACTATGCTTCTAGTGGCTAGTCAACTGGCCAGGCCACTTGTGTATAGCTTCAAATGACTGCCATTTACTTTCCCCGGGAAGAGTTTGCTATTTAACTTTTCCAATTGTACCGCGCCGCCATTTGTGATTCCCTTAATAATATACAGTCCCATCCCATGCAACAAACTAAGAAACTCTCGGCGGTGGTCCCCAAGTCTGTCAATTAAATCAAGCTTTTCCTAATTTATCACTATGGTCTTTCTATCAAGAAAGTCCTTCTTTGTTCCTTCCTCAAGCTTCTTAACTTCCACTTCCGTGATGTACTTTTCTCCCTGAACCGAACTCTTTCATTTATGAGTTCTTGGAGCCTAAGATAACCCTGTTGGATCTCTTCAGTGAGTCCCAACCGTTCTTCTTTGATTTCTTCCAATGGCACGAGCCTTTCTTCCATGGCTCCATGGTCTGTTACCCCTGCAAGCACCATCATGCAGAGACTAGACATGATATACTCCACAGACATTATGGCTTCTACTCTATCAACCAACTGAAAAGACATTTGTTCGGGTATGCGCAGGTCCCTATTACTTCATTGCATGTTGCATACCTTCTTTGCGCTTGCTCTTCCCACATACTGTTTGTCCAACTTTGAGAGCCAACAGTATATCTGTCCCCCCAACACATGCTTATTGACCATCTCTCTCAGTGCGAAGTTCATGTACATTCGTGCAGGTTGTCTTCCATATGCCTACACCCACCTGGTTAGATCTGCGCACGGATCATCTTGTCCAATGTACTTGTCTGTCACTCGCCCCCTAGGCTTCCCAAATCATGTGCGCATCATCCTTCTACATTCATGTCAGTTGTCAAAGCTTCCTTTGTGTGTGCCCCACCATCTTGCAGGCGTAGTGCGCAATACCCAGTCCAAGGCTTGGAGGCGTTGCTTTCCTGGCACTTCCCTTTCAAATCTATCCAAGAAGGTGTCTACCTCACTTAACCCATCATAAGTAGGCAAATCTCTCACTTCTATTGATACGCAGCGCAGTGACCTTGTCATCATGTTACAATTCAGCGTAGTCAACTCATGTAATTGATTCTGCCACTGCTCGATCTCTTCATCAGAATCTGAAGTATAGGAGCTCTCGTGCTTCGATGAAATTCTCCCATCCACAGTGGGGTTCACCCAGTCCTAGTCTCGCATTGTTATCTTATAGATGCAATCCAAATCATCATCAGTTTCATAGTAGGGCACCAGCTCCGTATAGCGTGATCCTTCAATAGGGTCCAAGGGTACAATTATGCATTATGAATTCTTTTAAAAAATCATTTTGCGGTTCTTCAAACTAATCACCCTATTCATGTCAGTGGCCCAATCAATTCCGAAGAGCTTGGGGTAGGGATTGCTGTCATCAACAATCTCTATCACTTCAAAGTCTGCTAGCACGCTTGCTCCCTCAATATCCACAGTGAGTCCCTGCGATCGCCCCATGGGTACTATTTTTTGTTGATTCTCCATTTGCAGCTGAATAGGAGACCACTATAGCATAGGTCTTTCCATTCTCTCCCATGTCTGCTTTGGCAGAATGTTCACATCCGATCCTAAATCCAAAACTACTAGGTCCATTTCATATTCTCTAATCTGCGCGGTTAGCCTCATCTCTCTTCCTATTCTTGTCTTGTGCTTTCCGATCTTCTGGACTATGTGATTCTCTTGGCACAGTCCCAATACATCTGTTAATGAGTTCATGTAACCCTTTTACAACCTTATTGTCACACAGTAACTTCATGCATGTTTCCAGGAACGTCGTAAGCATCGATGGGTCCATCTCCGTCTCCAGTCTATCTTTGCTTCCTGAAGTGGAGGCATCAGTGAAGCTCTTCTTAGCTTCCATGAAGGTTTCCCAAGCGCGCTCCAAATCAAACTTCGCTTCCTTCGCCAGAGCTTTGCGAACCCAAGTACTATCTTCTGGTTGTTTGCTTTTGTCATCTCCCGCCGTGTCTCCATTTTGGAGCATCATGTTCACATTCAAATCTTCCTCGCACAGTTTAGACCTCATCATCTGCAGTTTCGGAGTCAGGGGAGGCATTAACCCTCTTTTGTCGCGTATCCTAGCTATCAGCATAGGACAATCTTCTATCTCATGATCAAACAAGGTACAATACAGACATGATGGACATGTTGGGTTCGTACAATCGCAGGCATAATCTCCTGGCCCTCCGCAATTGTAGCATATCAATTGTTCGCGACCTCTTCTAGGTCCTCCTCCACCTCGGCCTTGTTCGTGTCCCTGAAATCCTGTTTGTGCTACTCCTGCATTCTGGTCTAGGGGCCGCATTTCAACCTGAACTCTGTAGGTGGGAGTTCTATCCATCATCAATTATAGCTTCTACAAGTGCGCTCATCGTGTCCCACTGATCTACAAAAGTTACATAACAACTATTGTGAATTCTGCATGTACTTTTGTAACAAATGGCAGTTGTCTATAGCGTGTTTCCCTCCTATTTGACAAATTTCGCACCAAAAAGCAAGCATCGCGCTAGGTCCTTCTTGTGCTTCCGGCCATAACGATATCGGTCCTCCTCCCACGAGGTAATTTGTGAACACCGGTTAATGGTCCTTATCATGACCCTGACCCTTGCACTTTATGCACCACACCTCTTCGCACACTTCTGGTTGAGCTGTTCTGTCTTGTTTCAGACTTTGCATCTCAAGGCATGAGTTTTTCAACTACACATGGATCTGCTGAACTCCCAAGTTAGGATCCTGCATTGGGGTCTCACACAGCCTCACGATCTAAGGCCTTTGCTTGAGTTGTTAACGTCTACTGAGATAGCGCACTCCTTAAATTTGGCATTAGCAATACTACAAACCACTCGTGGTGCTGCCCATCTGTCAGATTCATATTAGCTTCACGAAGCATACACTCGCGGTGTTGCCCATCCATCAGATTCATATTAGCTTTGCGAATCATACACTTTAGCCTCTGATCCAAATCATAAGGTGTCTCGCCTAGTAGCATCGTGATTTCTTTGAATCTAATAATCGACTATGCTTCAGACTTCGGCCTGCTAAATTCTCTGTTTAGTGTTGTTTGGATATTCACGATTCCTGCATTTGGATTATCATTGGAGCGCTTAATATACCAGGTCAGTGCGCGGTCCTACAGGGCACTAACTAGTGTCGCTTTCTTTATATTTTCATTTGTAACTCCCTGTGCTTCCCATATGGCTCTTACCATGAACCAAAATTGGTTTGAATCCTCATTTCCCAATCCCCTGAACACAGGAAACTTCACTGTGCTTGCCATATTGAATCGTGGTGGTGGTGGTGGTGAAGCTGGTGGCGGTGTGGGCGGGGGGTATTCGCAAAATTCTCTACCTTATCAGATTGATAGCACTTTGCGGTGAGACCTTCATGAGCTCTTCCTCGTCCCCTCACAGAGTTGAGATCAAGGGGTTGTTCTCTGGTTCCTTACTTCCTTCATTCCTTTAGGTTTTTCCACTTCACGTAGCTCCAAACATCAAGGTAAAAACATAACTCTCTTCTCGCACAATAACATTTTAATCCAAATATTCAAGGACTTTACATACTTACCTCGCGATCCTTTGAGAAAGCGTCACTCTGCCTTCCTGTAGCTAACCGAGGTGTCAAGTGCGAACTCAATAATGAATCCTCCTATAATTTGATTAAGCCAGTGATCAACGTTGCACACAATCTTATCCTCAGATGCTTCTAACCTTCATACTAATTCTGGGGTCCACACAATAGGATTGTCCAGTTTCCACCTTCCTTGGCTATCTACTAGCTTCACAATCCACTCGTACAACTCATTAGGTAAAGACACAAAGAAGATTTCATGGATCTTTGTGTATAGGTAGCAGTCTAACCACTCTTTGTTTGTCAGTCGTGGCTCTTGTTCTCCTGCGCTGCGAACTCGTGAATTCTTCTATCCAACTAGCCTTCGATTTCCTTCTTAGTTGGATTCCAATGATATGATATTAGACATCTCTATGCAGATTCCGGTCCCAGCAACAAAACCATTTGTTGGCTTGAGGGGGCCTGACCTAGGTTCAGAGTTAATTAGCCAAACAAATCCCTACACTACTGGGCCTTTCGGCATCAGCTAGCAGAGCATAGACTAAAGTCTCACCAGAAGTAGTATGGGGGGATGCTGGAACCAAGTTTCTTCACCCTCAAGATGTCTGAGGTGTCGATTTAGTCCAACTGAGCCAACCTTCGTGCAGGTTGCTTCACACACTGTTTTGACCTGCGAGACCTTCGCGATCCATTAGAATCGCCCTTCACGTAGCCCTAACCAGGGGCTGAGATTCTTTCGCACTGCTAAGGAAACGACCTATGCTATTTCCCCAAGTTATACCACGTATCCTACTTATCTTCTTACAATTGTTAGTTAACTTCACGTAAACATATACTTTATCTCACATTTACTTAATCATCATAGTTATATATGTTCGTGCACCATATAGACATCAAAAATGTAATTTATACCGAATATGTTCGATACAGAAAACATGAAATAAATACACAAAATTGATATGAAAACTTCTCTTTATTAATGCTTCCTCGGTTACAAACTCGACTCACCCTGTGCACTCAGTTGCAGGGGTCTGCGCACTTAGTTGCGGACTACTAGGCCTCTGTGCACTTAGCTGCAAAGCCTTCTCCTACTCTGTGACCCAAAGACTCGACTCTACACTTAGATCTTTCGCTATCCTTCTATTTCATCCTCAGATCCTATTGACTTATTTACAACTTAGAGCCTCGCTCTATTTATACAATCCCATGGTGCCGCAAACCATGGGTAGATCTCTAAAGTCGACATTACATTACAAAATTGAGGGTGGACAACCCTATGATTCATTTGCAACTTCGCGCCCACAAATTGCAGAGTCTTTACATCAAATTTACATCTTTTGACCAAAATATGGGCTTTAAGCCCCAAAAATTCCCTTGGGGGATCCCACGCCCAACATAACCCACATCGGATACTTGAGATGAAGACACCAGAGGAGGCTTATTCCAATAAGAGGCCAAATGTTGGACTTCAAGATTTTTGGGTCATCGATATATTGCCATGTGACCAATGGTACACAAAAGAAGCTTGAGCCGACAACATAGTTGGGGATATTTGTGGGGTACACTAATAAACCTCACAACAATTGGGTGTACTTTCCAACCAATAGGATGACAGTGGTTTGCAGGGATGTCAGATTAAATGATGAGAAGGTCATTCGAGTTTCCCTTGGGAGGGAGCTTGAGTTACATGCGGATGAAGAGATTTTAGCTCCTAAGGTTGAGAAGCCTCAGATTGATGTGGAGCAGCCACATACAAAGGATTCAAGAGTGGAGACATCCACTCAGGCAGAGTCTTCCAGAGAGGGAAGAAAGCACACTAGAGAGGCTGATAGATTTTTGGATGATACATGGGAGAATGTGGGAGCACCCACTTCTCAATGGAGGTAGAGGAGGTCACCTGAGAGGTACTTTGGATACATGGCCCTTATGGGCAAATGTGTTGTGATAAAGCCATCTTCCTTAGGAAGTAGTGCAACAACCGGCTTAGGTTGATGCCATTGTTGGCTTATATGGGCTTGACCCAAGTTTGGAAGTATTATTTAGCCAAACAAATTCCGTAGCTACCGACCCTTTCAGCAACAGCTCGCAAAGCGCAGATTGAGGTCTCACTCGAGGTAGCAGGTGAGGGTGCTGGAACTAGGTTTCCGCACCTTGGGGATGTCTTGGAGGTGGTTTGGGGCACGCGCATCGTTCTGCAGCCTCGCGCTACACAAGATCCACGCAGATCAGAATACCCTTATCGCACTTATTACAGATTGAATCACTTATTATTGGCTTGATCTAGTTAAAACAGTCTTAAAGCAAACATTTATTACTTTTGGTTACTTCACGCATCAAAATTAATCCATTTCACATGTATTCAACCATAGCAATTGCAGAAATCATAATAGTTCATTTATCATAAAAGAGTAAAGTCACAACCAACACAGAATTCAGAAGAAACTTATCTTTATTATCAATCTTCAACAATACATCCAGATCCACCCTGCGCACTTAGCTGCAGGGGTCCGTGCACACAACGATGGACTTTCTAGGCCTCTGTGGACACAGCTGTAGAGCCTCTACCTTCTACCCCACTCCCTCGACTCGGACTTACAGATGCTTCAAGCTATTGCCTTTAAGGACCCATTACATTCCATCTTTTAAAAGAACTGCTTTCCCTCTTAGAGCCCCGCTCTATTTATACTTTCCCTTCGCCTGTGATCCCTCCGCAGGCCGACTTTATTACTATTTCTTATATTATTTTTTGGCGGACAACCCTTTTATTCAGCCTACTATAGTTTACGCTCCGCTCTTTCTGCGGAGTCTTTTACCTTACTATTACCCAAAATTCCAGGCTTCGCACCCCATACTCATTCTGCAGGGCTTGCGCTACCCAACAGTCCCCCAACACAATCATCGTGTCTCATCCCGAGTCACTTAGCTGGTGCGTCCATCTTTATGCGAAGGTCGTTTAACAATTTCTGCGTGATGCATGTCTCTTCAACAAATTCTACGGTGGTCCATTGTACCAGTGGCACTCAGGTCGTTGATGTATCTATGTCTAATGGGTTCGCTTGCTCAGAATCACAGACTACCTGCATCTGTGCTATCTTGCCCTCCATCATTGTAGAAATGGTAAATGCTTTATCGATCCATCGCTGAATATGGTCTTTAAGTTCTACCTCCTTTTGCCGTGCAACATCCATTTGGGCCTTGAGAGCTTGAGCTTCCCTCATCTTAGCTAGCCGTTATGTGATAGTGACCATTTGTTCCTCTCCGCGAGCTGTATCATAGGCCTGCTGCAACATGTGTACCTCAGCTTTAACATGTTGAACGACGGGGTCCTCCTGTAGAGATGTAAATGGGCCAATAGACTGATCCAAAAGTCCTGAATATTCTCAGACCGTGCTTCACATGGTTTCCATGCCTTCTTGAATTTCCACGTGACGGTGTTCATCATCGGGCTGGGGTTGCTGTGCATGGAGCTGAAGCTCTACAATCTATAAGGCAAGCTCTTCTTGTGCTTTTGCGGCCTCTTCCTAGACTGTGTGGACTTCTGCGGCCATGTGTTGAACCTTGGTCAGAGTTGGAAGATCCTCACAGATAGCCACCCTCAGAACTGTGCAGCATGCTTTTGTGACGGCTTGTTCGACATTCCTATAATGCTCGACCCAAACAACATGCTAAAGATTGACCTGTTTAATCTTAGCTTTCTTCTCTCGTAAAGTGTGGAGGGTGCGACCTTCCCTAGTGAGCCCCTCCTGCAATTGAAAACGCATGCTACTAGGTAGAGCAACCATATCTAAATCCCAACTACCCTCATCATCGAGTCATCTAATGGCAATAGCTGGCAATGTTACAATGTTCGGTACGAGTGTGCCCATCAGTGGCTCAGTCATACCTGTTTTGTTGGCGAGGTGAAACTTGCCAAAGATTGTGCCTGCAATGTTTCCAACTGCTTCCGGATTCCCCCCAACACAGTTGTCTGTTTTGTAAGTAGAGCAGGTAATGCAGGGATTGTTGTGAATTCATTCTCCACCCCTGTTATTGCTTTGGAAATTTTCCTGAGACTTCGTGGGTCCTCCCACCGCGACCGTTTGACCTGTTCTCTGGGAGCCAGAGTGTCTGTCTCTTGTGTTGGTTCCAATTCCTGCACTACTGAAGTCTCTTTGGCTAGTGGGTTCTGGGAAACTGCTTGTTGCAAAGAGAGCTATTGTTCCTGTCATGATTTTTCTACCAGGTGCTGGAACCGCGGTTGTTGTTCCTTCTCCTGCTATTTGGCAGCGAGTTGGTCTAGGATGGCCTTGTTCGGAGAGCGCCATTCGAGAGGCCATTTTGCCAAAACCCCATAGATTGCTTTGTCTGTTGCGATGAATGGAAGTGTGGTCCAAGATTGGTTTGGGTTCTTTTGCACCCAGATGTACACATGATGCATGTCAGCTTTAAACGTGACCATGCTTTGGAGATTATGGGAGACATGCGCGATCGGCGAGCAATCTGGATCCATATTTGTTTTGCCATGGAGGTCCAAAATGCTCGAGTTATAGAAACCCTTGTCACGTCCCTTTTTGTGCATAGCGCCATAAACCGTATGGCCTCAAGTAGGTCATTTGTAATGCTAGGGAACTGGCTATCCATTGGCAACACGCTTCTTACCAAAAATATTGACAGAAGCAACCAAGCATAATGAAATGTCTTACCTTTGTCCTGTGCTTCTTGGCATTTGGTCAGAAACTCTGTGCATAAGAACTATGGCCAATTAAACTACACCCGCTAGGCACACTTTCTGACCAGCGCAATCATAGAGGCAGGTACCTCGTCTGCACAACACTTCCTCATGAGTTTTCCCCCGAGGAGCTGTGTAGCCACCCGGATGGCCTGGTCGTTGATGCTAGCTATGACATATCCGCGCTTTCCTTTTGCCAACTTGTACCGCGTCTTCATTGTTTCAGCGAGGCCGACCTCGCTGCTAGTTCCTGCGGCGTTATCGGGGTCATCTCCTTATAGTGGTAGGTGCGTTATGCTGTGGATTAAGTCAATTGTGATTGAAATCGACTCTTCCAACCAAAAGAATCCATCATGTACAAGACAAAGAAGTTGTCGGATCACAAAGGCCGTAACAGTTGCGCAGTGGTAGTGAGGTAGCCATCGGAGGTTGAGGATCCCAACCCTCTCTATAACCAGCAGCCACACCCATGGTAACAATTTGTCTGCAGCTAATTCAGGGAACTTATCATTGTAGGCCAAATCCCAATATTCAAATTTGAGGGTCAGAATGCGTCCCCACGACAAGCCTTCAACCTTTATATCATCTGGAAGAAGTGGGGTCTAAAGTTCGGCTTTCGCTTCGTTTAAGTCCTTTGGTATCTTTGTTGACCCTGTCCATGGTGACAGATATGGGGGAAATGATGGAATTTGGAATGCATCTACTTCATCCTCATTGATTTGGTCAAGGAGCTCTTGAAGAGCCTTGTCCTCTTCCTTGTTGTCTGTTGAAATGACTTTGCCCTTATCAGCTATAGCTTGCTTGGTGAGCCATAATGAGGCTCGGACTATGCAGGTCTTCTATTTCATCTTCTGCCTTCGTGGTGTTCGTGCAGATTTTGGAACCTGCTGTTCCCAGTTCGTGCCTACTAACTCTTCCTGATTCAACTGCATTTCTTTGGTGAATCGTGCTCGGGTTTTGGCCATAGGACGCATGGGTTGATTTATGGCTGGATGTATACTGATTGATCTTGGTCTATAGGGCCAATGTGTTTGTATACTCCCGCAGTCATAAATTAAGACCGTCACTTTAAACAATGTCATTCCATTTTGTTTTAGTATCGTACCAACATTCCCTCGAGTGATCTTAATGAATCCACCTCGGAACTTTCGTCTTAATGATTCGCCGCCCACTCTTTCCTATCGTACCCTACCATCTCTATTATGGAAAGGAGTGCTAACAGTTATTTTTTGAATGGGTTGCGCAGTAGCGCAACCCATCACTCGCTGTTGCTGTCGAGAAGACAGGGTAATGTAGGCAGAACTCGGTACGCCAGATCGGCTCCCTATAGACTTGTTTATAGTCTCGCACCCTCTTTCAGTTGCTTGGGGTGCTGAGACTGTGACCTTAACGACTAGTCAGGTGTCCGCACAATAGGTGTAGATCCATACTATCCCTACCTCCTTGTGCTGCAAGCATCGTCCGAGCGCTTGGTCAGCCAAGGTTTTGCACCATGGATGTGTGTGCTGTCTTGATAGCCTGGTCCCCTTTGGGTTAGTTCTAGCAATATTATGCGAGGGTCTGAGTCACCTTAGGTGAAAAATGGTTGAGCTTCTATAAGCATTGCGGTGTGATATTCTCCCTAACTTAGTACTTTCTACCATGCTTCGACCTCCGAATCGTACCTTAAGGGTGCTGTCAGCGCGGGGCCGATAGCTACCCAACTCCTTTTGGTTTTTCTTCCATTGCTTAATGGAGAGCCATCTAGATCACAGTACCCGCAGTCTCCAAAAAAGTCATGTTAACACAGCACCACGATGTATGCAATCCCTTGGGTTTTCGTGGATCTTGTGGGCAGCTTCTGGTGATTTGTGTTGCTGCAGGTTGCTCTTCTTTGGTTGTCTAGCTATCGGTATTAATGTGTGTCCGCGGCCTCCACGCTTTAGTTTATGCTTAGCCGCGCCTACCTCTTTTGTCAATGTCCGAGCTTTTCGGGATGCAAATACCTTCAGCACACTAGGTTTCGATTTCATTGAGACCACTGGTTCTCTGACGACTTTCGCGAACAACGCGACAACTCCTACTACCACCATTCTATTATAATTCAATGTGGTTACTTCGTGCAGGCGATTTTGCCATCGTTCAACCTCTTCATCTGAATCTGATGTGCAAGAGCTATCGCGGTCCCATGAGAGTCGTCCATCTGTAGTTGGGTTCACTCGGTCACCATTTCACACGGTGAGGTGGTAGATGCAGTCTAGTTCCCTGTCACTATCGTCGTCGTGCATTGGTTTAGTATAGCGGACACCTTCAGCTGGACCCAAAGGAATGACTACTCAGAGTGCATTCTTTTCAAAGATTATTTTCTACTTTTTGAGGTTGATGATTCCATTCATGTCTATTGCCTAGTCTATTCCTAGTAGTGCCAGAAAGGGGTTACTATCATCCATGATTTCTATGACTTCAAAATCAGCATGCATGTGGGCACTGTTGATATCTAGGACAACCCCTTGCAATCTTCCCATCAGTAGGATCTTTTGTTGTTTTGCCAATCGCAAATGGGTCAGGGACCATTACAGTGTAGGCCTGCCCATGCGTTCCCAGGTCTGTTTCGGTAGGAAATTTGCGTCAGAACCTAGATCTAAGATGACCTGGTCCATCTCGTAATCACCAATCTGGGCAGTCAGCATCTCCCATCCAATGCGTAAGACATGTTTGCTCAATTTCTGGATTATGTGCGGTTCGTTTGCCGCTATGCATCTAGCTATTAATTCTTGTAACCCTTTCACCGTGTTGGCATCCCGCAGGAGCTTCATACAGGTTTCTAAAAGGGCAGTTACCAAGGCATTATCTTTTTGTAGGTTTGGTTGCTCCTTACTACCCGAAGTCAACGCTTTTGAAAAAATTTTCTTAGCTTCCAAAAAGATTTCCTTTGCTTGCGCCAAATCAAATTCTGGTTGTTTTGCGGGAGCCTTACGAACCCACATATCCTCTTCCCGCTTCTTCCCCTTATCTTCCCCAGTAGCTGCACCGCTTCTGAGCATCATGTTTATGTTGGGGCCTTCCGTGCAGGGTTCAGCTTTCATCATCTTGACGTTCTGGGCGAGACTAGCTGGGAACACTCCTTTCTCCCTTAATTGCGTGAGCAGCGTGGGGCAATTAACTACATCGTGATCAAATTGGTAGCATGATAGACAACAGGCTCTAATAGGATTCATACAATCCCATGCGTAATGTCCTGTCCATAACAATTATAACAGATCAATTTTCCACGGCCCCGTCTGGGCCCCCATCCTCCACGCCCTCATCCACGTATCAAAAATCCCCCGCGCACGAATGGTGCAGCCAGGACCTGTCTGCGCGTCTCTATTTTCATCCTATACGTAGGGGGTCGATCCATCAACATGCGAAAATCTCTTTCCTCATGACCCATTCTTTTGCAAAAGTTACAAAATAAGTGTTGAGAAGGTTGTCGTATGTTCGGCAATAGGTAGCAGCTGTCTGTCACATGCTTTCCCCTTACTTGGAAAATCGTGCACCAGAGTGGGGAAATCACACTAATTCCCGTCTGTACCTCTGGTCTCAAGTTCGTTGGCCCCCCTGTTACCACAATATTCACTGCAACCGGACAATGATCCCTATCGTGTCCTTGGCTTCTAAACGCCCTACACCGTGCTTGTTCCTAGATTTCTGGGCGTGGTGCCTGGTCTTGTTTTAACTTTTGTATTTCCAAACACAAATTTTGGACCTGCACTTGGATTTGCTGAATTCCCAACCTTGGGTCCTGTACCAGGGTTTCATGCAGTTGCATTGCTGCCTCCAGCGCTTATGCTTGGATTGAGATCTTTTGTTGTGACAAAGCCGATTTCAGATATGGCGAAAGTGATGTGATGAACCAAGCGTAGTGTTGTGCATCCGTCAGGGTCACGTTGGCCTCACGAATAATGCTTTTTAACCTTTGATCTAGATCCCACGGGGTCTCACCAGGCATCATTGTGATCTCTTTGATTCCCACGGTCGACTGTGATTCCGATTTTGGCCAGCTGAACTCATTTTTTAATTCTATGTGGATGTCTGCTATCCCCGCCGTTGGGCTGATGCCTGAATACTTCATATAACATGTTAGCACTTGGTCCTACAGTGTGCTAACTAAGACGACTTTCTTAATATTATCATCCGTGATCTGCTGTGCGTTCCATACTGAATTCAATACAAACCAAAACCTTTCTTTCCCTTGGTACACAATCCCTCTGCGAGATGACTCTATTACTATTTCTTTACATTATTTTTGGGTGGACTACCATTTGACTCAACCTACTATAGTTAGCGCTCCGCGCTTTTTGCGGAGTCTTTTACCCTAATATTACCCAAAATTTTGGGCTTCGCACCCCATACTCATTCCGCGGGGGTTGCACTACCCAACAACCATGGTGGAGGAGTATGACTCCATAGTTCGTAACAGTGTTTGGGGTGTGGTCCCGAGACCAGAGGATAAGTCAGTGGTGAGCCCCCATTGGTTTTACAAAGTAAATAAAGCTGCAGATGGTTGTGTAGAGAAGAATGAGGCTAGATTTGTGGCCTATGGTTTTCACAGGTATATGGGATTGACTATGATGAGACCTTGGCTCTTGTTGCAAGGTACTTGTCAGTCGGATCTATATTGGCACTATCAACACAGATGGGTTGGAAAATACCTCAAATGGATGTGAAGACAATCTTCCTTAATGGCATGATTGAGGAAGAGGTGTACACAGAGTAATTTGAAGGTTTTGAAACCTTTAACCATGTTTGGATGTATGTCGGCTCAAGATAGCGTTGTATGGGTTGAAGCAAGCACCCTATGCTTGGTACATGAGGATAGATAGCTACTTCATCAGGTTGGGCTTCACAAAGAGTGAAGCGAATGTGAATCTGTACCACATAGTTGTGGAAGGTAAGTTGTTGATCATTACATTTTATGTTGATGATCTCATACTAATAGGTGATGATCAGTTGATCAAGTCTGGCAAGGAGCACCTTGGAAGAGTGTTTGAGATGAAGGACATGGAGCTTATGCATTAATTTCTTGGCAGGGAGATGGGGTGTTGTTTGTCTCTTAGGACAAGTATGCCATTGAGATACTCAAGAGATTCTGCATGGAGAGCAACAAACCCATGGAGACTCCATTAACAAGTAACTGGAGGAAGGAGGATGCTACTTTAGGGGAAGTAGTGGAAGCTATTGTTTACAAATAGCTTGTGGGTTCACTCATATACTTGGTGAACACATGGCCGGATATGTTCTATGAAATTGTTGGGAACAGGTCCTCCTAAGAACTTTTTGGGGCTAAAAGCCCATGTTTTGGGGCAATTTTGTAATAAAGTTGTAAAGTCTCTGCATTTTGTGGTCGTGGAGTGCGAAGGTGTGAAGATTCATAAAGAGTTATCTGTCCTTATTTTGTAAAATGTAAAGTTGGTTGTAAAGATCCACCCATGGTTTGTAGACCATGGGATTGTTAAAAAGGAGCTAAGTAAGTAAGCTTTAGGTAGTCTTTAGCAAAGAATGAAGTGAAGGGTCTTGGTAGAGGAGTCTAAGGATTTTGGGTCTTAGCGTAGGTAGAGGCTCTGCAACTACTTGCGCAGAGGCCTAGGGTGGAATTTTGCAGCTGAGTGCGGAGAGGCCTAGGGTGGAAGTCTATAGCTGAGTGCGCGGATCCCTGCAATTGTGTGCGCAGGGTAGTGAGAGTTTGTATTAGTTTAAAGATATCAATAAAGAGAATTATTCTGCAAATTGTTAATGCATCTGGTTATATTGCATTTCGAGTTTAATTTGCAATGTTCATGTGATGTGCGAATGTATGTGATTGTATTGGTTAATTAAACACAAGTAAGAATATCAATTTACGCGGCGTTAATTGTGGTTGATTAGCAAAATAAGTAAACACTTAAGATAACTTGGGAACCTATATAGTCTGCTATCATAGTTGCGCGGAAGTACCTAGATTGTGGGTTAAATCTGTGCGAAGGTCAATTGTACACCTTCACGAAGGTACTGAAGGGCGGAATAAAGGGAAAACTGACAGAGCCCTAAAATATTAGTGACATGTGCGAAAGTAGGAACAAAAGTTATAAACCGACATCATGACCATCTTAGGGTGCAAAAACTTGGTTCCAGCATCCCCCCATACTGCTTCGAGTGAGACTTTGGTCCGCGCTCTGCGGGCTGATGTCGAAAGGGCCAGTAGTGTAGGGATTTTTTTGGATAACTAATGCTGAACCTGGGTCAGGTCCCACGAAGCCAACAAATGGTTTCGTTGCCGGGACTAGAATTTGCATGAGAGATGTGTGATGTTGTATCATTGGAATCCAACTACGAAAGAGGTCGAAGACTGGTTGGATAGGAAGATCCATGAATTCACAACATAGGAGAACATAAATCCACGGTTGACAAAGGAAAAATGGTTGGACAGGTACTTGTATACAGAAATCCACAAGATCTTTTTTTGTTCCTTTCCAGTTGAGTTATACAAGTGGATCACGAAGCTAGCAGATAGCTAAGGAAGGTGGAGAGTTGACAGTCCTATTGTCTGGACCCCAAAGTTAATACAGAGATTGGAAGCCTCTGAGGATAAGATCGCATGCACTGTTGATCATTGGCTCGATCACATCATAGGAGGATTTGTGACTGAATTCGCGGTCGATACCTCAGTTAGTTACAACGAGCCAGAGCAATGATTTTTCAAAGATCTGTGAGGTAAGTACTTGAAGTATTTAAATACTTGGATTAAGATGTTATTGTGCGAAAAATTGGTTATGCAACTACCTTGATGTTTGGACCTACGTAAAGTGGAAAGACTTACAGGAACGAAGGAAGAAAGGGTCTTGAATATAGCCCACTGATTTCACCCTCGTTGGGTGACGAAGAGGGAGTAGTGCAAGCTTCTCTGCGAAGTCAGTTCCGTTAATAAGATAGGGATTCCTGCGACTACCACCTCCACCCACACCACCTCCAACTTCACCACCATCACCTGTGACTTCGCCCATACCACCACCACCTCCGCCGCAGTTAAACATGGCGAATTCAGTGAAGTTTCCTTTGTTTAAGGGCTTGGGAAATGAGGACCCGAACCAGTTTTGGTTTGTCGTGAAAGATGTATGGGAAGCTGAGGGTGTCACAGATGATCACATGAAGAAGGTAACATTGGTTAGTGCTTTGCAGGATTACGTGCTAACTTGGTACATCAAGTACTCTAATGATAACCCAAACGTTGGGTTGGCAGAGATCCAGACCATGCTGAATAAAGAGTTCAATAGGCCTAAATCCGAGGCACAATTGATTGTGGGGTTCAAGGAAATCGCGATGAAACTAGGTGAGACACCTTGGGAATTGGATCAAAGATTGAAGTGTAAAATTTGCGAAGCCAATATGAACTTAACAGATGGACAACACTGCGAATGGTTCGTGGCTTCGCTCCTGCCTCACCTAAGGGTTGCATTGTCACAACAGTAGATTACGACTCAGGAAGAGGCCTTGGAGATTGCCATAAGACTGCATGAAACGCCAATGCAAGATCTGAATCTGGGTGTTCAGCAGATCCATGTGTAGTTGCGATATCTTTGCCTCGAAATGAAAAGTTTAAAGCAGGACAGAATAGTTCGACCGGAGGTGCGCGAAGAAATATGGTGCTTGAAATGTAAAGGTCAGGGGCATGATAAAGACCATTGCCCGGTCTTTGCGAACTATATTACAGGAGGAGGACCGATGCCTTTGAGGCCAGAAGCCCAAGTAGGACCAAGCGTAGGGCTTGCGTTTTGGTGCACTATATTTCAGGTAGCAGGAAAACATACGACAGATAACTGTCATTTGCTGCAGAAGTTTGTACAAACACCGCGACAACTATTCTGTAATTTCTGCAGGTCGGTAGGGCACGATGAGCACAACTGCCAAAGTTATCAATTGATGATGGATAGAACACCCGCCTATAGAGTCCAGGTAGAAACCTAGCCTCCTGACCAAAGCGCTGGGGTGGCACAAACAAGTTTTCAGGGGCGTGGACGAAGTTGAGGCGGAGGAGGACCTGACAAAGGTCGGGGACAACTAATTTGCTACAACTGTGGAGGACTAGGACACTATGCCCATGAATGCACTAACCCGATGCGTCCATCGTTCAAATATTGTACTCAGTTTGATCATGAGACAGAGGACTATCCTACGCTGATAGCAAGGATATGCGACAAAGGGGTGCTACCACCTCAGCCAACTCAGAACCTGCAGATGATGACGGTTGAGCCTCGCGAAGAGGATCTAAATGTGAATATAGTGCTTTGAAGTGGAATTGCAATAGGCGATGATAAGGGGAAACAACCCAAAGACAATGCATGGGTTTGCAAAACTCTGACGAAGGAGACTAAATTTCATTTGGAGCGCGCTCGGGAAACGTTCATGGAAACAAAGAAAAGCTTCATTGAGGCCTCTACCTCAGGGAGCGAGGATAAGCCTGATAAGGAAATGGACCCTTATATGCTTTCGACCTTTCCAGAGACCTACATGAAGCTACTGCGCGATAGCAAGGCTGTGAAGGGGTTACAGGAGCTTATAAATAGATGCGCCAGAAACACTCCAGGTGAACCGCGTGTGGTACGAATGATTGGTAAGCATATAGAAAGGACAGGGCATGAGATGATACTGACTGCATAGATAGGAGAATATGAAATGATCAGGTTATTCTGGATCTGGGGTCAGACATAAATGTTTTACTAAAGCAGACTTGGGAGCGGATGGGAAGACTCGTGCTGCAGTGGTCTCCAATTCAGTTAAGGATGGCAAATCAGCAGAAGATCATCGCCGTGGGATGACTCTAAGGAGTAACTGTAGATACTCAAGGGGCGAGCGCATTAGCTAAATTTGAAGTAATATAAATTGTGGATGAAAACAACCCATACCCTACGCTCCTTGGAATTGATTGGGCTACTAGCATGAACGAGGTAATCAACCTAAAGAAGCAAAAAATGATATTTGAAAAGAAATTGCTTCGGGTAATAGTAACCCTAGATCCTGCTCAAGGATCTTGCTATACTGAACCAATCCGCGATTATGAGAGTGATGATGATTTGCAATGCATATATAAGATAACAATGTGAGACCAAGATTGGGTGAATCCAACAGCAGATGGATGGATTGCATGGGATCGCGAGAGTTCCTACACCTTAGACTCTGATGACTAATTAGAGTGTTGGCAGAATCGGCTACATGAAGTAACCACGCTGATTGTGACATGATGACTCGGTCGCTCCGCTGTGTATCGTCAGAGGTAAGAAATTTGCCCACTTATGATGAATTGAATGGTGTAGATGTATTTTTGGATGCATTTGAGAGGGAAGTACCAAAGAAGTAGCACTTCCAGGCTCTAGACTAGGCACTGTGCGCTACACCTGCAAGATGGTGGGGTACGCACAAGGGTAGTTTTGACGATTGGCGTGAGTGTAGAAGGATGATGTGAACATGCTTTGGGAAGTCGAAGGTACGGATGACAAAAAAATATAATGAGAAGGATGATCCAGGCACACACTTGGCCAAATGAGCTAAGGCTTATGGAGTAAAGCCCCAAACTGAATGGGTGCACTTGTTTTGTCACACCTTGGATGTCATCCCGATGAACTAGTACTTGGAGATAGACCTCTGTCATGTTACAAGTGAATGGGATATTTTGCGTGAAGGATTCAAAATGATGTTCAACTTTGAAGATGGGTTTGACTGTATCGATGAAGCACTACAAGAAGTTAAAGAAACAATCTTTAGGATACCACAGGATCCTCTGGATCTGATTCAACCCGATTGGACTACTCAGTTGAGCCATATGCTGGAATGCTATAACGTGACTGCTAAAGGAGAAGATGAGGATCCACGAAAGATTAATATCACTAAAATCGAGGGTCACCACGAGGTCGAGGGACCGCAGATTGAGAATCCTGATATAACCGCACCACTGAAAACGAAACAGGTAAATGTTGGTATGGAGGCGGAGCTGTTACACAGTAATTTGTCACTGTCTCCCTGTCAGTCCTCCTGTTGCGTCATGGGACCCAATTAATCATGCTCATGCTCTCTAATGTTGCCAAATGACCCACTTTGCCAAAGTTCTTCTATCATCACGACTGTTGTAAAAATAAACGAGCTGACGAGCACTCCAAAACAGACCTCATGCGCTGCCAGCGCGGAAGCACACGTGATTACTGCGCTGGTTGAATTTCATGTGACAGCGCGTCCGTTACTTGTATCTAATCGCACTGATATAACTTTCTTTGTTATTCAGCAGCGATATCAGCGCTCCAGTGCCGTTATCTACCCGCGATGATCCAGTTTGGGCGAGTTTGTTCTAACAGCCGACCTTCCAGATGACTCCAGACCTGGTTGTTGGCCTTGTAAATGTCGCCCTCCCTTCTCTGGCATGTCTGTTTCGTCATTTGAGCCACCTTCCTTGGAGATAAGCTCATCCTCCCACCATTCATGGAGACTCCTTCTCCTATTTAAGCCTCCACCATTGCCATGAGCTGCTAGTTTTTGGAATTCATTGTGTTTGGAGTGTTGTTGATAGTGTGTGAGCTTGATAGGTAGCTGGTATGACAAGTGTGGGATTGCTAGAGTGCTTAAGGAAGGTTGTGAAGTGTTTCCATCTTGTGTAAACTTGTGTGAGAGAGAGTTTTGTCTTGGGATATCTACCTTCAAGGGTGAATTCTTGAGGGACTTGCTGGCTGGACCCAGCCAAAGGAGTATTTGACGTCAGAACTTGGTTGTATTCTCTTTTATTTTATCAATAATAATAAACGACTATCGTTATGGTTCCGCTCATGTGTCTTTATTATGATGTTTGAGTTGTATCCTTTCTGACTGATACATAGTTGCATTTCCCGGATTTTATGCTTGTATTTGTCTTGTTCTTTGCATGTGCAGGTGTCTGTTCACGGAGATCGTGAGGATTGTGACCAGCTGAAGCGAAATAACGGAAGCAACGACCCTTCTATGAATATAAGCGTTGGATTCGAGGTAGGCTCTCATCTTGGCCTTTATTTTGCAATTAGGAACCTGCGTGTTAGCGTTGTTTGATTGTTGCTAGACCTCAGTTAGGCTAGTGGAATCGCCTTTGTCCGCAGAGGGGGTTTACCTACACAACAGGAGTCCAAATTTGCGAAGATTGGAGATTACTGGGATGATGCGACAATAGATAAGGTAACCAAATTGCTCCGCGAATACCAGGATTTGTTCCCTACCAAGTTTACAGAGCTAAGGGGGGTAATAGGAGACCTGGGCGTTATGAAGATCATGTTAAAACTCGACGCGAAACTGTTTAAGCAAAGACCTTACCGTCTCAATCTGAAGTATAAGGAGAAGGTCCGCTTAGAGCTAGACAAGATGCTCGTGATAGGAATCATTGAGCCCATAGAAGAATCTGATTGGGTAAGCCCAATGGTGGTATAGGAAAAGGAGCAGAAGGATGAAATAAGGATATGCGTAGATCTTAGGATGTTGAATGATGCTTGTGTAGATGATCCTTTCCTAACTCCATTCACTGGTAAGATATTGGATAATGTAGGTGGCCAAGAAGCGAACTCCTTCACTGATGGGTTCTCTGGGTACCATCAGATCAAAATCACGCCTAAGGATAGAAGGAAGACGACCTTTGCGACTGAGTGGGGATGTTTTCAGTACACTGTAATGCCTTTTGGATTGAAGAATGCACCTGTGATTTTTTCGCGCGTAGTCATTGTTGCATTCAAAGAATTCATTCATAAGTTTTTGGAGGTGTACCTTGATGAATGGACTGTGCTTAGATTGGTAAAACGCCATGTGGCAAGTTTTCACCTGATGCTAGATACTTGTCGAAGGTACCATATTGCGCTCAATCTGAAGAAATGCATGTTTTATGTTCCTTTTAGGACTTTGCTGGGTCATATGGTTTGTAGATAGGGACTGATGATAGATCCCACAAAGGTCGTCTTGATACTTAACTTGGAGGCACCGAGGAGTGTGAAACAGTTGCACACAACCCTAGGACATTCTGGATATTACAAAAAGTTTATCAAGGGCTATGCCTCGATCACCACGCCTATGGAGAAGTTGTTGAAAAAGGATGTCACGTTCTACTAGAACGAGGACTGCCAAAAGAGCTTGGATATATTGAAAGGAAAAATGGTCACCACGCTGATTTTAGTATTCCCAGATTGGAAAAAGGAGTTTCATGTACATGTAGATGGGTCATGTATAGCACTGGGAGCAATACTAACATAGGCTATAGGAGGAGAATTGGACCATCCTATAGCATTCACAAGCAGGAGGTTATCCAAGGCTAAGAACAACCATTCCACCACTGAGTGCGAAGGGTTAGCCATGGTATACGTGCTCTAGAAGTTTAGACACTATTTGCTGGGTGGATATTTTAAGATGTATATGAATCATTCTACGTTGAAATGCCTGGTCAATAATATTGTGTTGGGGGGATAATCTGTAGGTGGTTGTTATTGTTCCAGGAGTATGATTTTTAGGTCATTGTCAAGCCTGAACGATTGAATGCAGGACCACACCATCTGTCCCACATCGAAATAGGGGAAGAGCCCACTAATTTGGAGGAGGGGTTTCTTGACATGCAACTATTTGCAGTGTGCGTCGTGGATGGTCACTTTGAAGATATCATACACTTCCTAACGACAGGAACCACCCCAGAAGGTTACATTGTCCAGCAAAAGAAGGAATTAATGGTATGCACAACAGACTTTTCTGTCATTGCCGGACATCTGTACAAAATGGGATCTGATGAAGTATTACAACGATATGTACCGAAATTTGAAAGAAGCAGTATCCTCGCAGACGCTCATGGGGGCACCGCGGGAGGCCATTATCTAGGAAGAGCGACCACGTGGAAGATTCTACGCGCAGGTTGTGATGGCCAACCCTCCATTAGGATTCGAAAGCTTACTGCAAGGTGTGTGATGCATGTCAAAGGACTGGCAGGCCATCGTGGAGAGATGAGCTGCCTCTGAATCCATAGATGATGTTATAACCTTTCAAGAAATGGGTGATAGATTTTGTGGGGCCCATTCAGCCCCAAGGGAAGAAGACAAGAGTGCGGTACATTATCACTGCGACTGAGTATTTGACTTGATGGGTGAAGGCACAACCTGTGAATGATTGCATAGGCACGACTTCTGCGAAGTTCCTCTTTGAGTATGTACTGACGTGATTTGGGTGTACAAAGATTTTGATGAGTGATCGTGGTACGCACTTTATGAACGAAACGATCAACGCGCTGATGGAGGAATTTCACGTATATCACCCAAAAATCATGCCTTATCACCCACAGGCTAATGGGATGGTGGAAGCATTTAATAAAGTGCTAGAGAATGCATTTACCAAGGTTTGCAACACTCAGCGAAGTGATTGGGACCTGCGCATACCTGCAGTACTATGGGCTTATTGGATGACATGTAAAAAGTTGATTGGACAAACACCCTTTAGGCTTGTATATGGTGTTGAAGTAGTGATGCCCATGGAATACATTATGCCTAGTCTGCGCATAGTGGCCCTCACGGGTATGATGGATCGCAGAGCCCTAGAACAGAGGTTCCTGCAACTTGCTGAGCTTGAGGAAGAGAGATTTCTAGCTGAATTTCATTGACATGTCCAAAAGTAGTTCAAAAAAGCATGGCATGATCGACACATTAACCTACGCACCTTTAAGGTAAATGATCTGGTTTTGTTATATGACAGTAAGTTTGGTAAATTTCCAGGGAAGTTCAGAATGCACTGGCTAGGGCCCTATGTCATTAGGGAGATTACCGATGGCGAAGCAGTTTAGTTGGTTAAATTAAATGGAGATCCCTTCCTAGGAAAGGTGAATGGTAGCCGATTGAAGCCATACACCAGTGATCTGCCCAGGTGACTATATGAGGGTAGCATAGTCTTAACGCTCTAGGCAGCTTAAAGGAGGCACAGGACTATAAACTACCCTTCTCGTGTTGGGGAACTACGCGACTGGAGGATTGTGCGGGGCAAGGAAATGTCACAGGGTTCACGACAACACGAAGGGGAGCTATGCTACCCAAGGAGAAATCGCATAGGTCAGCCAGAAAGTGATCGTTAAAGTACCTGTTCATGATTTCACGGTAGAAATGCGGTCAAATGGAGCGAGTGGCCGACACTTAAGACAAACTTTATGGGTAATATCCTTGGAAATCTGCTGCCAATCTTGCTTTAATGAACCGAATGTGGGTGGAATGTTCAGATTTGAATTCAAAATTCCCTATAAATTACAGGTGGTGGCCCAAAGAAAAACACTTGGCTTTTTACAATTGAGTTGTTGAGCTCTTAGACGCACATGAACCGTGAAAACTGCGAAGCTTTGTTAGCAAGTTCAGTATTTGAGACATTGCCAAAGGAGACACAGGAGTTGTTGCATAGCATCATGTCGACACTCGCAGAAGCTATGGACACCAAAGCAGTGACAGCCGAGCGGGCCATGCCGGAGGTTGTTAGGGAGGCAGAGGGAGTTGCTCTAGAGGTTCCAAAAGTATTAGATGAAGTTCCCAAATCACCATGGATGCCTAGATAAAAGCTGACCCCAACCAAGGAGAGTGCAAAGGATAAAAAGTACAATCAGGCTGCGGTACTGGTGTGCACATCATCAAGAAGAAACCCACTGATGGACAAGCCCACTGCACAGGAAAAGGGAAAATCCATTAACCTGGAGCCGGAGGAGGAAGAAATTGATGACATCCCGATGGATGATGAGGACTTGGGGGTAGAAGTGGATGAAGTTGAAGTCTAGGGTGCTGACCCTATCACTAAGTTGCTCGAGTATGTCCCTCCGCACAAGGGTGAGACCAAGGTGCCAAAGGACATTGACAAGAGTAAGGTTGCCTTGCAAACTCCTCAATTGCCAAATGAGATTGTCTTTGAAGGACTGCGCTTAGGGTGGGTTCCTCTATTGGAACTGGAAGATTGGGACTTAGATGACCATGGGAAGTTCCCGCACTTAGCGACAAAACAACTAATGCATCACATTATTGACACAACCACCGGGATGACTGCATTGGAACCGCAGAAGTGGCTTAGGGAAGTAGATAAGGCATGTCTGCTCAACCTGCTATGGGTGCCGCACTACAATCGCACCCCCATTACAGTATTGGTCATCAAGCAGCTGCTATGCTTGGTGCACAATGGGTGTATGTGGCTGGAGGAACCAATACCCATCATCGACAGATTGATCCATAGGATCACATGGCTGCCCTACATAGGGGAGAATCTGGTCATGATGTTTGGCAAAAAAGATGTTGAGCAGACCCTCGTAGAGGCCATGAAGGAGAAATTCAAGCTCGTGAAGAAGCCACGAGGCTGTGCCATCTTGAGTATTTGCAACCTTGCAGTCAAGGTGGCCACACAGATTTTGGCAGGAAAGTTTATGAGGAAGTGTTGTGTAGATTAAGTGTCGCGCACCAGTCATTGCTCTTGCAGCCCAATTCGTCGAAGGAGTCCAATTTAATTGGGCATGTTGTCTCTGCAGTGAGTTCCTTATGAATTGCCATGAGGCACAGGAGCTCAGCAAGACCTTCCACTATGCGTGGCTCTTGGTGACTATTGTGATGGTAGCCTGGTATCTGCTAGAAGACAATGAATTCCCCTCGGTCGTGCTGGACTTGCCAGAAGCAGTGAAGAACACTTCGTTGTGGGTGACCAAGGATGCTCAACGCATCAAGGAGAGCAAGATATTTTGGATCTTGAGGAAATGGACGTTTGCATGGCTATCAATTGCAAATCATGGTTGCCACCTACTGTGTTTGCCAACCTACAGGGGTACGCGGAGTTCAAGGCAGACTTTCGCTATGTGTCGATCAGGGCACGGAAGGACCCTGTGTAGACATGATATGACTTGCCTTACTTAGCAACGGATGATGCAATTGATGCAATACTTGATCGCTAGTTAGCAGAGTGGCACACTACCTCAAACTTGGCGATGGGGGCAAGCAAATTCGTCACACAACGCAAAAAGGAGGAGGCCAAGCTCAAGATGGTGTAGCTGGCTGGGAAGAGGAAGAAGGAGGCCGCTAACAAGGCCTAGGTGGAGCGCGATGCTGCGCAATAGACGGAAAAGCAGACAGGTGAAACAGAGTGTGGCTCTGAAAAAGGCGCGAGGTCACCTTTGCTCGAAATAGAGGAAGAAACAGATGAGAAAACATAGCAGCAAGGAGCGGACCCGCAGACGAAGTGGACTGCATCAAGTGTCCAAGGGAACAAGAAAAAGGAGGGTTGAGGAAGAAATCCAATGCTAGTAAGGCATCGCTAGACCCAATCACCCTTACAGAGGGAGATTTGCATGACAATGGAGACATGGTGCAAGATGTCACCCCGGAGGCACTACAACAGTTCGAGCAACAACAACAGTTACTATTTGGGGCTATCTAGATAGGTCTGCAGGAGCTATAGACCCGTGCATCATAGGCTGGCATGGTGTCTATTAGCCTCATTATTGGTACTTTTGAAGCTGCCGAGATGTTGGGAGCGAAGGTCTACCGAGTGATAGTGCTGCCGAATGGAACATTGACCATAGAAAATGAGGCTGATAGGCCCACTGTCAGTGCCCTTAAGGGAGTGGGATTGAACCTGGTAGCACTCCTTGGCGAGATGCTCCACCTAATGTAGGATGGAGTGATCCTGGAGCTGCGTGCCCATGAACACCGTGCTTTGCAGGTGATGAGTGAGCAAAAGATTAATAATGAACAATTGGCCCTACAATGAGACTCTTCCATCGCCACTGTGACCAAAGTAACTAACCAAAACAAGTGCATAGTTTAGGTCGTGGAGGAGGCATGTGAAATGGTCGTGGAGTTAGCCATTCTTGAGGAAGAACTGATCGAGATGCACGTTTGCAAGCTTACTACATGGGTGTGCGACGCTTGCATAGAGTTGGCTAGGGTTCAGTTGGAGCTAAGCCTAGAAATTGCAGATCTACAGTTGAAGGCCCAACCTTCAACTCCGGTAGAAGTAAAGGAGCAACGTGCAACCGCTATCACAGAGGCGATAGCAGCATAGACAGTGTAGTAGCAGATTGAACACAACTTTTTGAACAGTTATTCGAGGTCTTGACGAGCCTGTAGGAGGACCCTAATGTACAATGGCTGGAGACAAAAGTGTGAGAATTGCAGCAGCGTTATGACGATGTCAAAGGTACAACATGAACCTTCGCTCTCACACAGGGACTGGTGAAGCTGCAGGAGACCAAGCAATTGAAAGAACAAGTAGATGCACTGCAACACAAGGAGGAAGTGTTGAAGGCACACTTGAAGCCCTGGTTGGATGAGTCTTATTCGTTCATGGCCTCTATTGAAGGTAAGCTTACTCATCTGCAAGCAACTCAGCAGAAGCTTTAGGCTGATAGTTCATGACCAATGACTGAGCAGTTTGTTAAAGAAGCGAAGCAAGCGGCTGCACAGTTCACTGCTGAGGTTGCCGTCATACAGGTCGAGCTGGGAGGTCTTCTCGCCAAGATCTCTACAGCTGCAAAGTGACTCGAGGACGAGTCAACATGTTTGTGTTGGGGGCCTGTTGGGAACAAGTTCCCCCAAGGATAGTTTTGGGGCTAAAAGCCCATGTTTAGGGACAAAAGTTGTAAAGTCTCCACATTTTGTGGTCGCGAAGCGCAAAGGTGTCAAGAGTCATAAAGGGTTGTCTGTCGTTATTTTGTAAAATGTAAAGTCGGTTGTAAAGATCCACCCATGGTCTGTGGACCATGGGATTGTATAAAAAGGAGCTAAGTAAGTATGCTTTAGGTAGTCTTTAGTGAAGAATGAAGTGAAGAGTCTTGTTAGAGGAGTCTAAGGATTTTGGGTCTTAGTGTAGGTAGAGGCTTTACAGCTGAGTGTGCAGAGGCCTAGGGTGGAAGTCTGCAGCTAAGTGCACAAACACCTGCAGCTGTGTGTGCAGGGCGGTTAGAGTCTGTATTAGTCTGAAGATATCAATAAAGAGAAATATTCTGCAAATTTTGTGTATTTATTTATTGTTAATGCATTTGGTTATGTTGCGTTTTGGGTTTAATTTGTAATGTTCATGTGATGTGCAAATGTATGTGACTGTATTGGTTAATTAAACACAAGTAAGAATATCAGTTTATGCGGCGTTAACTGTGGTTGATTAGCAAGATAAGTAAACACTTAAGATAACTTGGGAACCTATATAGTCTACTGTCATAGTTGCGCGGAAGTACCTGGATTGCGATTAAAGCTGTGCGAAGGTCAATTGTACACCTTCACGGAGGTACTAAAGGGTGGAATAAAGGGAAAACGAACATAGCCCTAAAAGCTTAGTGACATGCGCGAAAGCAGGAACAGAAGGTATAAACTGACATCGACGACCATCTTAGGGTGTCAAAAATTGGTTCCAGCATCCCCCCATACTGCTTTGGGTGAGAATTCGGTCCGCACTCTGCGGGATGATGCCGAAAGGGCCAGTAGTGTAGGGATTTGTTTGGCTAACTAACATTGAACCTAGGTTAGGCCCCACGAAGCCAACAATAGTTAACCAGATTAGTCAAGAGATGGTTAGGCCTACCAAGTTGTATTGGAAGGTGACAAAGCAAGTGTTGAGATACCTCAGGGGCACTTCTTAGTATGGATTACGGTATAGATGGACAGAGGGAGTGAAGCTTCAAGGCTTCACTGATGCAGATTTGGTAGGGAGTCCATCCGAACGAAAAATCACATCAAGAGGGATCTTTAATAGTGGGTTAGCGACAATTTCTTGGTACAGTAGGAAACAAAGATCGGTTGCACTCAGTCTAGTAGAGGTAGAATACATGGCTGTGAGTCAGGCAGCATGTGAGGCCATATGGATAAGGAAGATCCTAGTTGGTTTGTTTGATCAACAGATGGATCCAATTGTGAATTACTGCAATAATCAGAGTTGTATCAAACTCTCTGAAAGTCAAGTTTTTCATGATAGGTCCAAGCATAATGATATTCGATATCATCATCTCAGAGATTGTGTATTGAGGTGGATTATGTTGTTAGAGTACATTCCCACGAAGGAGCAATATGATGACATTTTGACAAAGGCATTGTCAAGATGTAAATTCGAGTTTCACAGAGACAAGATTAGGGTCGCTGATAATCCCTTTCATGTCGAGAGGGAGTGTTGAGAAATGGCAACAAGAAATTCCAGTTTAATTTTTCCTTGAATTAAACTAAGAATTAAAATCGAATCCTATTCTCATAGCAACTTGTAAATAGTTAATTAAGTTTAATTAAATTAATTAGCTTAGGAATTTCGAGTTGGAAGTCTTTCTGTAGTCATATATATGTTCTCGCTAAGTTTTAGGGGTCCAGTATGAGTTTAAATTGAGTTGGAAATTAGATCACTCAATTTACTGAGTTAAGTTTAGTTAAATTAGTTCTAAATTATTTTTGGAACTAATAGAGGACTAACATTCAGTTTTTGCACTAATGCATCCACTACTGCTACTCCAATTAACTGAAGATCCCCTCATGAGAAACTCATGCATGTCGATTCTGAGAAAGACCTAGTTGAAACTAGAGTTCAGGGAAATTGTACTATCAAGGGTATTATTTACTGGAGTGTAAATATCATGTATGCATCAGAGATTGATCCTACGTTTGGATTTCACAGTTTTGGAAGCATGAATTCCCTTTAATTACAGGCTATTCATCCTAGGAATTACGCAAGAGATTAGGAGCTTGGAGAGCTGCAGAATTGGCTAAGAGCTAGCTTGTGAGCTGAGAGAGTTGAGCATACATGTGTAGAATTGTTCTAGCAAGAAAAAGCTTTGTATCTTCTCTCATATTTCTAGTATATTCAATACAAATAGAGGGGTTTTGAGCAGTGGCTTTCCCCATATACATCTTATGTTATGTGCCATTGATTTATCTTCTTCTTGTTCTTATTGTTTGCATAGATCTAATGGCTTCTCCTGGTTGAAAGTAGAAGTAGATTCTTGTCTTGTGCTTTAGTATATCACACGAGCTTGTGAATCTACATGATTTTCTACACATACATGGAGAACATGGGGGATCTAATGGTTGAATGAGACTTGATGAATATAGTGCCTAGGAAAGGTGCATTCACTTTGTCCAATGGAATAATAGGGAAACACAATATAGCAACCAAACTTTACATATTTTTACTATCAAGAAATCTACTATTAGACGATATCAACATAAGATCTGAGATAATACAAAATTGAACTTGATATCATAAGTTCATATCATTATCTCTCACCGAGAAAGAGCGTATGGGTCCAATCCCCTTTAAATTCAACCCTCTATGGTTGGAAGATGAGAGTGAAATGGAAGTAGTACAAAAACAATGGGGCAATTATGTCGGAGGGCCTCCATCTTATGTGCTGGAAACAAAATTAAAAATGGTGAAAAAAGCATTAAAAGATTTGGCAAAAGATCACTATGCAAAACTATTCTAGAAAGATCAGACTTAAAACAACAGCTAGAGGAGCTTTACCAACAAATGGAAAGTAGGCCTAATTAAGAACAACACATGTCTCTAGAAAAATAGCTTACAACTAAAATTCAAAATAATTAATAGGAGAGAAGAATAAAAATGGAGGTTAAAATAAAGAAGTTGTTGGCTTAAATTCGAAGACAGAAACACAAAATACTTCCACAAACAAGACAAAGAAAGAGAAATGGAAAACATGATAAAGGTTATTAAATATTTTGAAGGGAAAATAGTCAAGGGATATGAGGCATTAAAGAAAGTTGTAAAACCCTCTTCCCACATCTACCCAAGTAACCAGCCAATCGGGGTCAATATGCAATGAGAGCCTACTATAATGGGACTCAACCTCCTAGGTGACCTTAATAAAGTGGAACTAGCAGAAACACGCCATACATACTTCCACATCAATAACATAACTCCCAGGAGCCATCATAACCACTTAGGTAACCAACCCCTGAGACCAACTAAGGTTTTAGACCATTAAACCCTCAGACACTCCCTTGATATGGGCATGCATGCGTCCAAGATACTCTAAACACTCCCACAACATGGGTATGCATGCGTACAAGGAATTTTCTCCTCAGACTTGTGCCTGTGTCTCTAGGGTTTGTGCTAATTTTTCAGGCCCAGAGCTCAAGTCACTACCAATAACTCAATGACAACTTTTATAACTGAAAGATAACAATCGAATAATGATATAAATGAAATTACTTGAACAAGGACTTGACTTGACCCCTACTAGCCATGACAGACATTTTGTCAAACATGTCACAAATATGTAATCTACAAGTTTAAACAACAGATCTAAGCATAGGGGTATCATACTTATATGAGAATCACTAAGAAGCACTATTCTCTTATATCATTAGCTGCATTATAATCTATTAGGTCATAGATAAATTGTTCATTCATTTACAAATCAAAACATGAAGAGAGCCATACATCATCACTGTCATAATACATGCTCATCATAATAACAACACAAATATCAAGGATACATCAGCCATAAAATCCACATATAAACCAATATATTTACACATAAGATACTAAGGAGAGAACCTCTTATTAATGAATGCAAAAGCCAACCTCGTATGGGACTACCACATTCCACTTGACCAAAGATTGGTTGAGCAAATTCTCTCCTCATCCAATCACCCTCGTGCCATATTCCAAGCTTGAATGTGGGACTCAAACCAAAAGAACGAACCAAGGAATCCCGAGGCTATACCACCTCACCCTCATCAATATAAACCAGGCTTTATCACGATCCACATCGGATCACTAGGCCAAAAAAAATAACATGTAATAACAAGGTTTATCATGATCTCCACCAGATCACTAGGTCAAAACAACCATGGATGCCACTAAATTTATCCACCCACACCATGAGGAATTTTATTGTCTCCTATTCTATCAGGGTTTACCACAATCCACAACAAATCACTAGGCCCTAAATCGAGACCCACTGTCTAGGCTTTACCGCATATCCCATCCAGGGTTTACTAGGCATAACGAAGAGAATCCACCTCTAGGATTTACCGTATATTCCGCCATTCACTGGTGGAGGATTACTAGGCCCATTGAGGCTACACAAAATTTGGCTTTACCGCAACCCACAGTCTGGTTCAGGGGTTACTAGGCCATGTGTTCCATTATTCAGAGATCCACCTGTCTCAGCTTCGAATCCATTTGGCAACCTAGCTCAATCAAAACATGAGAACCCCATCACACCATAGATATCTGTAAATGGAAAGGCTAGGATGAAAACATTGTCATGCTTGGAAAAACCCATGCCATAACAACAAAGAACCACATGTAACTCCTTGCATGCCAAATCTAGCAAGGAAATCAAACATGCAAATCAACACCTGCAAAGAATCCCATTGTAGCTGCTTTATCTTGCTCTTCCTTGCTTGCTCCTTCCTTCCCCTTGCCTTCTTTGCCTTTCTTGATGTAATGCCAACGTGATCCAAGAAAACTCTAAGTGTCCAAGAGTGAGAGAGAGAAAGAAAAATGAGAGAGCTCCAAAAAAAAAAAAATCTCTGAATTGATCCTTAGAAGCCTTTTTATCAATGAGGCCTCTATTTTCTTCATTTTCCATTATTTTCCTTCAATTTCCTCCTCATATGCAACTTGTGACCTTTCACCCTCCTTTTCTCCTAATTTCCATTATTTTCATAAATAAATGTGAGAAAAATGTCATTTGGCCTTTCCAAAGCCTTTGCCATTGCCTTTGCCAATTTCCTTAGCCATAATAAACCGAATGAACATCCACTAGGATGTTTTGCCCACCTTGCAGCTTGGAATACATGTCCCATGACCGTGGGCTTATATATTTTTACATGGATTTTTAACCAGGGTTGTTACACAAGCAACAAACGAAAAGGAAAATGAAGATGCAATGCTAATTCAGGGCATGATTCAAATCAATGATCAAGTATGCAATAAACATCCTCCATAATGGCTCTCAGGTACACCTCCTCCAAGCTTCTCCAAAGCTCACATCCTCTAGAAATATCAATAACCATCCCCTGCTATCAATATTCAATATATATATGGCTAGTACCAATTCTTCCAATGTCAAAATCCTCCTTTAAATATTAATCAACCCTCCACAACGATTAATTAAATCTTCATAACCTTAAATTACTCATTTTTCAATCTCAAAAAATCATTTTCTGATTATTATAGGGATGAGCAACCCTCTAGTAATAACAATAAACATCCTCTATTATCAATATTCAGAGTTAAATATGGCCAATACTCACACTTTCTAGTGTCAAAACCCCTCTCTAAATTGTCATCATCTGTTATAGACATTTTTGGGCACTGTAACCCCAATCATAAATGTCCATAAACTGAGGGCTCCTAAGTCCCTGAAAGTGTTGCTTCACTACCTAAAGGAACAAGGTCAGCTGATTACATCATCTCCCAGAAGTTCTCCACTAAAAACTGCTCAGAAATGGTCAAAACTGGACCATACTGAATACCCGGTGCAGAGGGTGTGATGCATATCACCTTCCCAGTGTAAAGGGTGTGATGCATATTGAATGGCCCCTCTGTAGGGTGCGATGGGCGAGAATGGACAAATGGCAGAGACAGTTTGCGAGGTGGAATATCATGGAATCTTCTAGAAGCTTCCCCTCTAACACTTGCCTCTCTGTTTTCGACCAAGGATGAGTAAGAGATCATCAGTCTCCAAGTGGAATCAAGAACTATCAGAGAGAGGACACTAATCAAGACCCCAGAAGATGACTCACCCCTCTACAATCATCTATATATGGATCCCTCATCACAGAGATCCGGAGGCTGGAATCTTGTATCTTGTAGAGAAGTGTTGTTGGTTTTCTGGTGTAACTTCATAGTGTTGGGTGATCTAAGCTTTACTTGAGGTGAAGAAGGGCTTTCTTGCTGGAGGATGATGCTGGGTCAGACCATATGGTTGTAATCCTCTTGCTATTCTTGATCTTAATAAAGCTATTCAAGTTTTCCTCCATATTCTTGTATGTTTGATTATATATGCATTTGTATGGTTAACACATATCTAGTCCTATGTTATTTATGAATATAGATCTCTGTTCTTCGATAGTTGTATGTTGTTTTGATTGCATAGGTGCTCTTTGAAGCTGGGCAGATGAAGAAGAAGCAGCAAAGATCTATCAGGAAGGAGAGGAATCAAGTAAGGAACCAAGCGCAAGACTAAGGCTGGTGTCCTTTGTTCCACTCTTATCTATTTTCATAAAGGAAAACGAAAGTAGTCTTTACTTGTTTGTTTCTAAGATAGCTACCAGTCTTAGTGGGAATAGCAGCTCCGAGTGGACACTATTCCCGGTAACATCATCCCTCCTCACTGGCCAATGAAATCCCCGCAATATTAGATCACATTATTACAAACACAAGAAATCATATTATGAGAATTACAAGAATGAGTAGCAAGGACGCAACAACCATTTCAAGGAAGGTTGTAGATGATGCTTATCAAGTTGATTATGGCAAGACTGATCAACATTATACCAAAGAGTCAAATTTCAACAACATAAGGTTTTGCGATCGCGATCTATTTACAAAAGATTTAGAGGCAAATTCTCTAATTGGAGGCATTATCAAGCTCCTTCTTCTAGAATCAAAATGCCATTGTTGCGATGTCTCGCTCAAGAAGGACTCTTTGATAACTCTCAACAAAAATGGGACTACAATAATCCATGGTTAGATTGGTGTTATGTTGTTGTCCCCTTATGTAGCAATGTTGTTATGTGAGCTACCAATGACATGGGGCACCCATTCTCTCCCTCAAAGCTCACTAAGAGACTCAAATCCTTCATCAACATCTAACAACAAGGAAAGCTTCACATAGCCCAAGTAGTCTGGAAAAAGCTGGGCATTAAAGAAGAAGGTAGAAAGGACCAAGCAGGTTAAGACATGTTCAAGGACTTCATAACAAAAATTTCTCAAAGAAGATCCAAATATTATTAGCCACATGAATATCACTTTAGTGATCTCCTCAATTATATCGTGATGTATTGTTTATTTATTTTTTTGGGTGGATAATATTGGTCCATTTTCATTTGCATACCTTTGAGATTGAATACAATCTCAAGTAACTTTCACTATAACATATCTCCCTCATCTTTGAATTCTTCTTGTAAAAAGTTGAGATCTATAGCTCTTCTAAGCGATATAATTTTCAGCTCTCTAACTCCTTGTTATATATATATATATATAACTTCATTACAAAATGCATTTTCAAATTAAACATTATAGGTTAATAATTCCACCATCCTAATCCTACTTAGGTTGTATGCCTTGTACAACATTAGTTGCTCCATTATAGTATGCCTATTATTTAGGCAATCAACATAATAATTTTTTTAACCTTATGCCTCAACCTATCTACGATATATTTATGATTTCTATGATGTATGCATCATTGAATTTATATATATTAAAAATTAATTTAGAATATGGTTATATAATACTATATATTTTAAGAAAATGTTCTTATATTTTTATAATATTAGTAATAGTGATATATGTATTATTAATTTAATATATCAAATATATACTGTATGTTTAGTAAACATGTAATATATAAAAAAATTACCATTATAAGTATTTATAGTAAAAGTTAATATATGTTAAAGTTTTATTAAAAAAATGGGGTTAGATGTTGGAGGGGTTATTTTCATCTTGATGAAAAATTGAAATTAAACAAATTTGGGGGTTAGGTAATTGTGTAAATATTGTGGCGAAAGCATATGGATTACTATATGTGTTAGGTAAACTTGACTCGGGGAAAGAGTCAAAGTTGATTGGGTCAATAGTAGTGGTTTTGGGCTCGTGGTTTTTTTGTTGCCCATAGTAATTTTTTGTGGATTGCATGTAGTGAAGCCTTTAAAAGGCTTGAAAGTCTTCATTGTACTAGGGTTAGGGAGGTGAGCGGTGAAGGCTCACTTGGTTGGTTTGGCTAGGTTTTGGCCAAGGACTAATGAAATTCCATTAGATGGGTTTTTCCCTCGAATTGGAGTTTTCCCAGGATAAACACTCTATGCATTATGTTTATGTTTCATGATTGTTGTTGATTTATTATCAATTCTCTCCGTAAATATTTTCTCTCTGGTAAAATTTCTACAATTAGTATCAGAGCCAAGAATTGGCTTTAGAGAGATGCTTTTGTTTCCAAGGGTGTATTTGGCATGTTGAATGCGAGGGACGCACATAAGTATGAAAAAGTGAAGTTCGGAGTTTTGGATTTGGTAGTTAACTAAGATCTAATGGAGCTATGAGCGTGAAGGAATATTTGTTGTGCTAATGCAATTCTGGAACCAACAAAGGCTTACTAGATCCTACACTTATTGAAGTCAAGGCCTAGAATCAAAAGTACCTACAATTGGTGGACGCGTTGGTGAATGGCAACTGGCATGAAAGTTATATGGGTGCATTCCATTGTGCAGAGTGAAGTGCATCATGTCCCATATTAACCCCTCGTCATTTGTTTCATAAAATCCAAGTCTAGTCTCCTCTAGCTTGGGGTATGATTAGGGGACTATGGCTTTGAAATTTTGTATAAACATAGCAACCAATCTATTGATTTCAAAAATTTAGAGTGAATGTGGGAGTCTTGAATGATGGCGAGAAGTAGTGGTAGATCCATGATTACTAGCTCTCATGGCATGTGGTGGCATGGATTAGTTTGGTGTTGTTGGTAATGCTAGGCGTGAGTGTTAACATTGTTAGTGCTTAAAAATGTTGTTGTGTCAGCAGACTTTGTTGTAGTAATTGGGGATGTTATGACACTACCTCATATTATTACAACTATAACTGCTATAGTGGTCCATGTTACAACTCAAGTGTAGGATCTCCAAGTGGTAGAGGTGGGAACATAGAGATTATAATTTCTCACAATTTCTTCAATGACCTTACAAGCGCAGTTGATATCTCCAGTGAAGGCAAGCCATGGAATGAGAATAGTTCTGGAGCTGTGTATCGGGGATGGAATTTGATAAGCAAATTGCTAGTCACAGGGTGATTTTCCCATCAAATATAGTTTAAAAATTTACAAAATTGTTAAGATTCTTCCTTGAAACTATGAAGATGGGTTTGGGAGGTGTGAAAACTGTCAAATTGGACAGTTAGATCTGTTTTGAAATTCCAACCTTGTTGTGTACTGTGGGACTGTTGAGAGATTTAGTAGTAAGGAGGTGGCATTGTCTCAAGAAGGCCTTTAGGCTTGTTGTGAAAAGTGATTTTAAGATTTCTATCCAGGATTTTAGCCGTTTGAAGACTAAATCCCATGGCAAAGATTAATGCTTGTGAAGGGCTTAGATCCACTTTGCATATCTGCATAGAGTGGTTAAAATATTTTGGAAAAAAGGTTTGGCGAGTTTTAGCTTTAAGGGCGAAGGCATGTTGGCTATGTGTTAAGGAAGAATCCAAGGATATGATGTATATGTGTTCTAACCCTATCCAAAGTTGGATTTAACTTGGGAGCCAAGGTTCATGTTGATGGAAATATAAGGTAATGGTGGTGGAACTAGAAAGAGGCGGTGAGATCCATATCCATACAACCATTGGAAATAATAACATGTATTAAGATTTGGTTGAAGGTAGGCTATGGGCTCAATGAGTGCTCCAAGTATAGTTTCAATGATAATAATCAATTGTTAACAGAGTTAGATCTGGCAGTGATAGTGACAAGTTAGGGAGTATTAATGGACTCAATTAAGTCAAAGTAATGCCAAAGTGAGAGAATGGAAGCCATATAGAAACAACTTATGAAAGAAAATGTTATAATAGAGATTTTTTTTTAAATTTCATATAAATGGGCATATTGTTGTAAGACCTAGTAAACATACATACTTGGAGGAAATTTTGGGTAAAGTTTGGTGTTAGACCTAGGTGATAGGAGACATACTGGGTATAAACTTTGAGGGGGGTAAGGGCTAGAGTGAGTAGAGCCAACTCACTTGGCTAGTTTGGCCATATTTAGTCAAGGGAAACCCTAAGTCAAGGTTTAAAGGGGGAATTTTAGGTAAACTTGACGGGGGGAAAGAGTCAAAGTTGATTAGCTCAATAGTAGTGGTTTTGGGCCCATGATAATTTTCGCTTGGATTCCATTTAATGAAGCCTTTAAAAGGCTTGGAAGACTTGATTGTAATGGGGCTAGGGAGGTGAGCAACGAAGGCTCACTTGGCCAGATTGGCTAGGGTTTTGGCCAAGGGCTAATGGAATTCCATTAGCTTGGTTTTTCCCAGGAGTTGGATTTTTCCCGGGATAAACACTTTGCACATTGTGTTTATGTTTCATGTTTGTTCTTGGTTTATTGTTAATTCTCTCGATACATATTTTCTCTTTGGTAAAAAATTTGTAGCAAGGGATCTTTTTGGCCAATGAAGCAAACGTTGAAGATTTGGTGGTGTTGGGAGATTCGTAGTTGGTTATCCATCACCTTGTTTATGGATCTTTGCCTAAGGATTGCGAGTTGCGAAGTATTATTACTTGAATTAGGAATTTGAAACCAACCGTTTCTACTATTAGCTTCTTTAATGTGTTGAGAATGAACAATTTAGCTTCAGATGATCTCGCCATTAAAGGTGTAAACTTGGATACAAGGGTCTTAATGAGAAATGATACTCCTTCATGCGCAAATATTACTTAATAAGATTTTATCTACGGGTTTTTTGGAGAATCTACACATCCACAAACTCCACATCCATTATAATAGTAAAATGGTTGATGGATACTGAGAATAAAAATTGTTGTTAGGCTACAAGTATAACTAACCTCAAAGATTTACATGTACTCGCATACTATACAAGCGATTATCCAAACACAAATTTTGATTTAATATAATATTGTTATCATAATTAAAAAAAATAATTTTTATAATATCATTTGAAAATATAAAAAAATGAAATTAAATTCCCTCGATTCCATTCTAGTAGAAAAAAATATGTACGAAGACATCAATACTCAATATTTTGTATTGATTGAAAAATTAGTAAAAATCACTTTTATAAATGTCATTACTAATAAAATTTTAACTATATTCTATTACAAAAGGATAATTAAATCAAAATAACATAAATGAATAACTTATTGATTTTAAAGAAATTTAGAATAATTCCCTTTCCCAAAATCTTTCGCTTTTTAGATCCCATGGTTGGAGAATTAGGAGACAATAGGAAACGGTTATGTGTAAAGATTTTTTCCTTTCTAACAATGCTTAATTCTACACCTATTTGAAAGTGATAAAAATTTGGCTTAACTTTAGGTTTTTAATGATAATATAATATCATGAGTTAAGGAAAAAAAATTAAATTCGACCTTATAAACAATAAGTTAATCTTGCAAATTAGGAAAGAAACTTAATTGAAAACCACCTTTCACTGTTTTTTTTAAGCTTTTGAAATTGAATTCCATTAATATAAGAAGGGATTACAATGAATACATCAAGTATTCCATACTTCAAAAAGACTATCGTGGGAGAGCATTGCTTCAACTAGGTGTGCCCAAAGAGACATCATTACTACTAGTTCGAAATTTGGATACAAAATTTAACTAAGACACGGAACAAAAAAAGACCAACTATGTCTATCGTATTTATCCATCACCACCAATAAAATTTATAAAAAACTAAGGAGGATGGCAAGAGTAGAACCATGCACTACCATACTCACAAGTGACTGAGTACATTAGATAATGACAAGAAGTGAGAGATCATCGTATAACATCTTATTAAAAGAAAAAACAAGAGTTTTACAACAGTAAAAACATTAAAATGTTGACCATTAATATGTCAGAGTGAACAACAATAGCCTTTAGAAGTTCCATACCCGTGACCATGCGAAAGGAGAATGTTGGAACAATCAAGCCTGCATTAGTCTGAAATGATGACCAGAGAGAGGGGAGAGGAGTTTTCCTATGGAGAACTAATAGCAGGAGGAGAAGAAATAGTTAGGGAGCGTTCATGACTATATGAGCATCATTAAGCTCCTATGACTCAATGAAACCACAAATTTCTCCACCCTTTTTAATCTGGATACAATGTCATCCAAGCAGAAGCGAATGTTCCAAAGAATTTGATTAATATCCTTCTGTCTTGAAAACAATTTATAATTATCTGCCTTATCTCTAAGGACCATGAGAAGTAGGGTTTTCATATGCTAGTGCACTACAAGAGAATGAAGAAAATGGATTTTGTGATTTTTGAATCTCCCCAGGTTAGATATCCATTTGAGGCACACATATCCCACCTCATAATCAGAGAAATGTGACTAATCACCCAACTCCTTTGAATTTAGGAGGAGAATTTCCTTCCTAACTTCAGGAGGGATTGAGTCAAAGTAGTTCGCCACAAAATCTCACCCAAATAACCGACAACCATGAGGATTTGAACCCCTTGCACCACCTCTACGACTTAGCATTATTTGTTGAGGGGCCATAATAGCCGAGGGGAATGGGTGAAACTCAATAAGCAAATAAACAAAAGACTCGAGCGAACTAAAGAGGAGGTCAAACTTCTAATCAAAGATACTCGACACAACCATGATAACATCATGAACAAAGAAATTCAATAGGGAAACTTTTATAGAACAACGGAGACTGCTCTGACTTCCTAAGACTGAGAACCATTTGATAATAGAGCCCCCACCGAAAGAGTAAAGAAACCATGATCTCGATTTATGGGGGCTTTCGAGGAGTGGGAAATAAATATGTCCCCAGAACTTCAACACACCTACAAACCCAAACATTGAATAAACCCTAACTTGAAATATGTTAATTAAACATGATACCTAAGATGTAGAACATCGTATGAAACTAGAAGGACAATTGTCACCTTTAAAACCAGATGGAAAAAGTACTTGGATACTAGACACTAAAAACCAGAACCGGGAAATTAAAGGAAATACCTGCAATATCATAACCCTGAAGCGACGAGGTGGATAGAACTGCCACTAGTTCAAAGGCTAGACTAGTCCCTGTATTATGAAGAAACAATAGGAAAAACATTAACCCTTGCATGTACTCCTAATATTGAAGGGTATTACCAAATAACTAGTGTCTTGACAACTGAACAAGAGATAATAATATAGTAATGAAGATAAGGAAACAAGCCTCCCCCAAATCTCGGGGATATTAGAGATAGAGGCCAAGAGAAACATAACTAGGAGAAACCCTCTTCACCATCCCATGTAATGTAACAATGTCGCCACCCTGGTAAAACTCCAATGCATTTATAATGGGGCGACGATGTCTTAGGACCCATTGTTTGAAGTCATTTACCATAGTCTGCGAAGTTCAGGAGTGGCCATGTGTAAAACTTGGCACACACTGTAAAACCCATATTCCTCTCATAGAGCATGCGCTCATCAATGAGATCACAAAATTGTATGTCAGGGTCTCCCAAGGCAATGACCAATCGTGCTTGTGAAAAATGATCCATATCAACTATTGAATGATAATCTAGGATGCCAAATAGAATGTCGTACCTCTCCCTAAATGTTATCACCTCCAGGCATTTAAAATTATGGGATCGGGGTATGTAACCCCAAAACTAGGAACAAGGTTTGCGTCATGCAACAACAAAGAGTTGAGAGGTGTAGGGTGTGGCACTCTTGTCAAAAGCCACCACCACACTCCACTTTCCTCCACGACATGTTAATCACACGTCATTTATCGTTACAGGGATCATTAATATCATCCCCATCGGGGACACTATCTTTCCAGGAAGACCTATCAGACTCCACCCATTGCTTAATTCCTTGAATGTCTTCTCGCATGGAAGAAACCAAACAAGCTTTGTCCAAGGTAAGGTTTTGATACTAGCATCCCCAATTTTCCAACACATTTTCCACCCTATTCCCTTACCAAAGAGTGTGTTGGAGAACATTATAATTAAACTTGGGTAATAAATCTTTAATATTAGAAACCACATCCTTTAAATGCAAATTGTGTACCACTTTGTGTGTGGGGTTCCCATTTAACAATTTTTGGATGCATTAAATGACAACCTGTGAATATCCATGAATGTGTAGCAACTAAAAACCTTCTTTGACTTCAATTTGTAAACCTTTTTCGACAACAGGAAATTATTCTAAATTATTACTAATCTTCCCATATTGCCACACATATATATGCAATGGGCGATATTTTTCATCCCGAAAAATCCCCCCACCCACCAGCTCTGGGGTTTCCTTTGGAAGCCCCATCAAAACACAAATTATGGAAGGAGCTCCAGGGGCCGAGAATATGAATTGGCTATAGAATGACTTGAGCTCAACATTGGAGATGGAGAGTAATAGGACATGAAGGATCCAAATTGAGGTTCTTTAGACTCCTCCACCTGCCAATTATCAATAGTCTAATAGGATGCAAGAATAGTTTCCTGGATATTCAAAAGGATCACCTATTTTAAGATAGATACTGACCTGCTCTTCATATTAAAAACTTGAATATTTCATTCTTTCCATAAATTCCAAAGGAAAAAACCTAGCACCAACTACCAAGCTCTTGAAATAATATGGTTTTTGAATTTATGACAATACCATAGGTTCAATAGAGTCTTCATATCTCCCAAGAATGGTCGACTGAACCCAAATATATGAGGAAGAAGTTCCGAAATGGAACTTGCAAAAGGACAATATAGAAAAATGTGCCTTGTTGACTTTTCCTCCTAAAAACAAAGTTGACATAAAGACGGTCCCTCACATCCCTTTCTATGAATGTGATCCCAAGTGAGAAGACACCCCCAAGCAATTTACCACAAAAATGTTGAAAGCTTTGGCCACCAAGATCCATCCCAAATCTGAGTCCACACAACTACGTTCTCCATGGACAAAGAACCGACAAGTAAGGAGTAACCTTCTTTAAGAGAAAAAGCACCAAATGATTGTTGACCCCAACAGAAAATATTATTCTTTTGAGAAACCCTAATATGCGTATCTTCCATTGCTTTTTGAAACTCCTCCCATGGATAGGTGGCCTCGTTGGAGGCTAGTCACTTTTATATTTATATCGTTGCCATAACTGGTTATATTCCATTGGTTTCCAAAATTCGGCCAACTTATCATCAACCAAAGATTGAGATAAGGTTTTAATAGGTTCGAAACTTGCTTTCTTCACCAAAGAAGGAAATTGTTGCCGAACATCCTCCCAGAAAGAGGTTATCGTTCCTCCTATTACATCCTAGATAACATACTTACTAACTAATTCTATGCATTTCCGCACCCAATTCCACATACCATATCCTTGAATGTGACCCTTAAAACATACTCGTTCTTCCTGTGTAACCAGAGGCACATATTTTCTTATCCAAACACACTTCCATATTTCAGGACCTCCCTTAACCCAAAGCCACCAAAGTTTCATACTATAGGCTTTACTGACCAATTATGGATTGACGTAGACCCAATCCACCTGCCGATTTTGATCTAATCAATTTGTCCCACCCTATAATAAAGCACTTTCATGCTTTAACTGATCCTCTCCAAAGGAAGTTGCACCAAATAGAACACATGCGATGAAAAACTATTTTCGGAATGGGCATAACTGTCATATGATTATTTGGTAGTGCCTACAACATTGATTTGGTAATCACAAGTCGACCAACAAAGTTAAGGGCTCGAAACACCCATTACTTACCATCCTTTGAACCCTTTCTTCAAGATATTACCAACTTAACACCCAATTGCAATATAAAACCAGAGGCACTCTAAAATATTTGGAAGGAAACCAACCCTGTTGAAAAACCAACATTCGAGTCAAGTGTCCCTATATAGCTTCGTGGCAATTAAAAAAGAAGATATTAGTTTTATCCTTATTTACTAATAATCCAGAAGCCTCCATAAAAGTGTGTAAAATATTTCATAATTCTTTCACTTCATTTAAAATGGGCAGCCCAAAGAGAACAACGTCATCAACAAATTGTTGATGCGTTATAGGTAGATCTTCATCTAATAAGTGCATACTAGAAATATGACCCAAAGAACATGATTTCTTATACATTCCCCCTATCCCTTCCATATCCAAAATGAAAACAGAGAGAGAGGATCACCTTGACTTAGACCTTTTGAAGAGTTAGTGGTGGATGAAGGTAACCCATTAATTAGTATATAGAAGAAGGCAGATGAGATAAGAGAGGCTGCCCACTGTCTAGAAAATCTAAAAGCCTCTAAAACCTGTAACAATTAGTCCTAACTAATATGATCATAGGCCTTAGAAAAATCTAGTTTAATTAACATACCTTGACGTTTCATAACTCGTGAGGAATGTATAATTTCTAGTGTTGTAATTATGTCATCCGTAATTTGGCATCCCTCCACAAAACTAGTATGTTCCGACGATATTAAACCTGGAAGCATGGACTTTAGACAATTAACTATTACTGTGGAAATAATTTTATTGATTACATTACACAGGGGAATAGTTCGAAAGCCACTAGGGTCCTGCACATGTCCTCCTTTTGGAATAAGGGTGAAGAATGTTGCATTGAGAGTTATAGAGATTGGTTGAGTCTGTCTCAATTCTTCTACCAATTTGTGAATCTCTGTGCCAAGGAATCCCCAACATGCCTTGGAAAATTTTGAGGTAAAGTAATTAGGACCTAGTGACTTATTCCTGGATATATTCATAACCACCATTTTCACTTCATGGAATGATATTAGTCTCATTAATGCCAATTTCTGATCCCTACTTATAAGTTGAGGGATATGTTGAAGGATTAAGTTAATGAACGATTGTCTCATAAGAGAGTTCTCTGTCATAATACCTTGATAATACCTTACCAATTCATATTCTATTTCCAGATGAAGGATTTTCCTCAGCTCCAAGAATAGAGAAGATCCTATTATTATGACAATGTTGCAACATAGAATTGTGGAAAATTTTGGAATTCCTTTCTCCCTCCTTAAGCCACTATACCCTTTATTTCTGGTTCCAAAGGATTCCTTCCCATTTTCATCGTTGTTCCAGCTTATGTGGATTCAACCCTTCCTCTACTAAGATTTTAGGGAATCTACCCTCCAAGATCATGCGTTGTTGTATCCTTGGCATCTAATATTATAATATAGCCTTATCTTCAAAGATGTTACCAAACTCCTACTTATTCCACCCTTTTATTCATTTCTTTAAAGCCTTAAGCTTTAGTTGAAATATGTGCATTTTGGACTTACCTCAAACCTTAATCTACAACCACCATGTGCTTAAAAGCTTAGCAAAACTAGGCACTTGTAACAAAAAACTTTCAAGTTTGAAGTGACAATTTTGAGGGGCTTCCTTCAAGTCCAGCTCTAGCCTTATTGGCTAGTGATCCAACCCAAGGAAGGGAAAGATAAAGGCTTCAACAAAAATGTCCTTGTGCAAAAAATCCTCGAATAGGAGAAAGCAATCCAATCGACTTGTTATCTGATGTCTTCCTCCCAATCAGTTGTTCCAAGTATGTAGACCATTGATGGTTGTTATATCAACTAGCTAAAGTTTCTCTACGTATATGTCAAATGAAGTTGATTATGTATCCACTCTACGCACTCCTCCTCTTTTTTCTTCCAGTGACCTAATAAGGTTAAAATCTCCGCCAAAAATCCATTCAATTTCTTAATAGCTAGTATTTGCTCCAAAAAATGAAGTTTTTCCCCTGCCGTTGAAGGACCATACACTGCTATTAAAAAGATGAGCTCTTTCGTCCCTTTGTAGAGAAACCCTCCCTTCAATATTCTTGGACTAGCCATCCAATATTGGAAAACCAACCCCAAAGGGTTCCACAAAACTGCCAGGCCTCCCACACTACCCTTTGCATCAAGTGACATATTTTAACAACCTTTCCAACATTTTTCAAAAACTATGGGCAATTTATCACCTAAATTTTAGTTTCCTGCAAAATTACAATTATGGGTTTCTCCACCCTAATCTTGTGTCTGAGGTATCATTGCTTCCCCTTTTATTTAATCCCTTCATATTCCATGATAAAATATTCATTATGAAAGTTTATAATGGAGCGGAAATAACTCTGGTAAAGTAGTAACCTAGCCAAAGTTTACTAAGTACTCCCATGTACTTTGCAATGATTCCTTTTTAGGTTTTCTCCCTTTCTTTTTAATGTCTTTCGTTAAGCCTTTAATAAGGATATCCTTCCCTTTCTCCTTGAGAGCTTGAGGATTGAGGCCCTTGTCCTTCTCCAGCAGACTATCTCATCTTCATCTTCCAGTTGATGTAAGATACTCCATATTGCTCTCGATTTTCTTTGGATAATTCCCCAAGGTCTTGTTCTAGCCATTCATTCACCATACAAACCTAGATCCACTCTTCTTCTGTAAGCTCATTTGGACCTTGCTTTGTTATCTGAGCTACTTTGTTGATTCCTAGTAATCCTAAGTAGTCATAATATCCCTCTTGAATTGCATCATCCTTCAATTTCCTTTTCTAGGTCTATTTATCTTGAGCAATTGCAGAATATTTATCAGTCATTTGAATATCTTCTGAGATATTTGGGTCTTCCTCCATTTCCTCTGAGGTCGAGAAGGAGTTCTTGTCCTCCATTTGCTATAGGGTTCAGAGATTTTGACTCCTCTAATTCTGTCTTCTTGTTATGACCTTGATGAAACCCTCAGTCCTTGATGCGCCTCTATAAATTCGCTCCTTCCTTCACAACAATCAATCCCTAAACATGTGAACATGCTCACAATATTGGAGACATCGAAAATGTACATCTTCATAATCAATTGGCTAATTCCATATCTCTCACTGGTAATCCAACTCTATAAATTCTAGTAAGGGTTGAAATAAATTCATGTACATACATAAACGAGCATAAGACGTATGCCTACCTCATTTAGTTACATATGAGATCTTGACAAAAGACCCTAAAGTATTTCCAGTGTCTTCTAGTATTTCTAGTATCCAAAAATCAATAAGAAGGGAGTACATTTGAACCCAAACTAGTATCACTAAAAACTCCTCCTTGTATGGATTAAAATAAGCTTCCCAGTGTCTGACATAGAGCCCAACATTATTGTAGCAATAAGGCCCTCCCTCAAAAATTCAGGCTTTATCCTCCATATTAAAAAATATTACCATGAAAAAAACTTTTGACCCCAATCTTAAGTCGACTTCCCCTTTAGGTTGCCATGTCTGTTGAATCCACCTCTCCAACTCCCTTTCCATAGGCCAACCTCCAATAAATTTACAAATGAAAGCAAGGTCTCTCATATGATTTCTATGATCATCCAAACATTTTGAGGGGATTACAAATCTAGGGTTTGTTAAGGCCTTCAAAATACACTGACCCCTCAATCCTTTTTGCCATTTATCACCTAGACTAGATGATTGTAGAGTCCCAAAGGTGCCCCTAACTGAGTCCCTCTTATCTCCCAATTAAATAGTTTTTCCATCTAGAATGTCTCGGAAGGAGGGGAAGACCCCCCCTACCTTAACACTTATCCTTTAGTTTACCACAATCGTCAAACCAAATAAGACCTAATGCAGAGTGAACCAAAACAAACCCTAAGTCTGAGAATCAAACTTTTGTGAGACCAACTATCGAACCTCCACACTTCCACTGAGTTTAAGTTGAGAGATTCAAAATCGTGGACATGTTTGTATATCTCATTGATCCAGGTGGATATTAGTGTCCACCCGCCTATTCCACTTGGACTCCCACATTTTTTTTTAGTTTCCTTAATTGTAGCACAACTCACTATTTTTGGCAGCTTTTCGGGTCCTAAAATTCTGGAGCCATTTTGAAGGACTAAAAAACATTTTTAGAGAAAACAAGGAGTTTGGGGAAGTTCCAAACTAGCTTACTAATTTGTTTTCAGCCTTCTGTTTGAGATCTTTGAAACGAAGTATGATGATAGCCAAACGAAGATCGTATGCCAAAGCTACGACCCCGAAAAGTTGACGTTCCAACTTATTCCAACGAGGCCCACAAGTTTTTGGTGCTTCATCTCCTAGGGTTAGGTGTTTGGATGTTTAGGGCTTCTCTGATGTGGGAGAAACCAGCAACTAAGCGAGCAAACTTGGACCAGAGGATCAGAATAGAGAAAAGCTTGTTTTAAAGCAGAAAAGCGAATTTAAAGTGGATAATTTAAAGCAGATAAGATGGATACAGCCATGCATGCTTTTTGGAGAGATTTCATTGTAGAAAAACTAGGAGAAAATCTTATCAATTCTTCCTAATGCATCTTATATAAATGTAATGTAATAGGGTGTGAGGGATATATGTTTTTGTGACGAAAAACTGTGTGAGTAAAATGTAGTCGAGTGTGAGCTCGGTTTAAGGCTGAAATGCCTTAATTTTGTAAGTGTTTTGTGTAATATATAAAACCTGGGTTTAGTGTTGTTTGTATACCCTGCGTGTTAACTTATAGATTTGTTTTTGGATGGATAATAGAAAGGTATGGACGTGCTTATAGAGTAGCTATGCTGCGCTGTCCATTTATTTGATTTATGTGTGTGTCTGTAGATACATATGAAGACGCTGTGGCATTTGGATTTGTTTTAAAATAGTAGTGCGTAGACTGTCCTTGTATGGTATGTATGCCTGTAGGATTCGATGGGAAGCTGCTGCACTTACAATTGAACGCGGTAGAAATTAATGTATACTGTGGTAGTTTAAACAACCCGTATTCATTGCGCTGTCCTAAAAAATTTCAATATGCTGCAGTCGTAATTTCAATATTGTTTATTGGTTAATGTTAAATAGTGTGAGGTTGGTGTTTATCAAAATGCTGTGCGCTGTACGCATATTATATGTATTGTATATGGTATAAGGTTACAAAACCGTTGAAATGCTGTGCGCTCACCGCTTATGTGGTGCGTTGTTATAATATTCAGATGTGTGTGTTGAAAGAATTCCAATTGCAGCGCAGTGGAAGATTGAGTGGGCCATAACCCACAGGTCCAAGATCTTGGTTTTTAAAGAAATTGGGATTTTGGGCAACCCCAAAATTCTCAGTTTTCATCAGGTGGTATTAGAGCAGTAAAAGATTCTGCGGAAAGAGGTACAGTTGTGTTAAAGATGGAGAGTTTATGGTCTTGCTATTGTGCAGATTGAGGCAACGGAAGGTGAGAAGATTTGCAGCAACCTAGAGAAGGATGCCAAAAGACCAAGTGCGGGAGGGCTTGGTGAGGTATCGTGTAATAGAGGAGGCTGTTACTGTAGAGGTTAGTTGCAGCTCACAGAGTTTAGTGAAAGAATG
>APFE030419111.1:0-45132 GCA_000404065.3 Pinus taeda
ATACACACACACACACACACACACACACACACACACACACACATATATATATTAAAAATCTATATCCAATTAAGCATAATATTAGAAGTAACCCTCAGGTGTGTCACCTATTCGCGAGTGAATGCACTACTAAGGCATTCATGCCGCCATGTGAGTCATAGGTTTAATCCTCAATTTACTCATGTGTCATGCTTGAGGCTATGCAGTTGCACCTAGATGTTATAGTGGCAGCGGATGTGTCACAACCCCATGTTGTGGTGACTTTAAGTCCACTTGTGAGTGTTGTGTGACACTGATGAGTTTTCACTTTTCGCGTTTATTCCACCTATACTACACCTACTACCAACACTTAGTTTTTATTTTTAAGTTTTCCTCCAATTACATATGCAGTGGAATTACATTAGCTTCAATTAAATTCAATGTACAATAACCATAACGCATGCAGAAAAACAATGTGATATCGTTCACAAAAAAATTATAAGGAGGAGGGGAAACTCCCAATAGTTCACCCCAAATATTATACAAGATTCTGCAATAATATTTTACAAGTGTGATGTACAATTTACAAGTGAGTGGTAGTTACCTCGTTGCACCAATGAAGAGTCCACTTGGTATTTCCCAAGTCATGTAGCCTGTCGTTACCCCTGCTAGATAGTGCAACTTCTGCCTAAACAATGTGACCAACTAGAAACCTCAAAATTATGCCCAGACCCAAAAGACTTAACTCTAACTATTTTTCAATCTCACTAGGTGAGCCTCAACTTGTCTGTCACATTTTCTATGTCTCTTTCATACTCTTGGTGTGAATTCCTCGTTTTTGTGATATCATAGGTTTCCAAGTGCTTTCTGCGATATTGGTCAACTTGCTTACTTAGTTCAAATTCCTTGTTCAAATGACCCTTCATCTTACTTATACACTCCTTCCTTTGTGGTAAATAACCCTCATCCAACTTGGGTCTACTTCACATGTTTTCCAATCATCTTGGCCGACCAATAGTATGGTAGGTGGACACCCCTTCGCGAGGGAGCGCACCCTTGGGCTAACCTGCCGGTTGGAAGGTGGATGCCCCTTGTGGGAAAAATTGCCTCTTGCTTGGGTGTTTCCTTTGCCTTGACGAACATGCTAACTTCCTAAAATTGCTTGCTTGGTCTGCATGCCAATCCTTCACCGCTCCATGCTTGTGTCGCAAAATGTTGTTGCCCCACATCTTTGTCTCCACTTAGTCATGTCGGCATTTCCCAGGCATCTCATGTTGCGGGGCACTATAATGTGTATGATGGAGAGATGGGCCAAGCTCTACCTGGTGTGCTTTCCTTATGTGCGGGTGCTCTCATCCTTATGACATTTGGTTTTGTGTCAGGTGCCCCACCTCCATGTCGGTGCGCTCAAGGCACATACCTTCCAACTTGCTTTCCAATGCCCATGTCGCCAAGTTGCCTTATTGCATAGGTGGATTCCATGCCTTCGTGCGGGCACGCTCATCATGCGCTCTTTGCTCAACTCAATTCTACTTCACTTTTTTACCTCTCTCCATGTTTGTGGGTGGTCATGTGTGCCTGTTGGTTGTACTGCCAACTTGGGGTCCTAACATCCTCCCCCACTTTAAAAATTTTATCACCCTTGACAACACCATCCTCACAAACTCACTTTATCCAAATACATCATCTCCATTTTGGTAACGAGATAGCTCTTCCTATGACCTGCTCCATGCCCATGTCTTGTCGCAAATTCTTTAGAACATCTTTTTTTGGTACCCTTAATGATGGTGACTAGCCGGGTAGTTAATCTGATCATATCACCTGCTCCACAAGAATGCATCAATCTAACATCATCACAATTGTCATCACATCATGTTTTCATATGATCCTCCTTCGTGTCTCGCCTCATGGTATGCTCATCACTTCAAGGGGTCTCATTGTCCTAAGAAGATGAAAATGAGCCCATCTTCCTTTCTAAGTTCAAAAAGATGGTGGGTCTGGTAAGGTTGATGGTCTTCCATCCCCATCTTCATTTTTCTCCAACATCTTGATCCTAGTACCAACATTCTCCTCCTCTAATCTCTACATGTATGCCTCTTAATCCTCCTTTCGTTGGTTTTAATCCATGCACTCTTCCATTTCCTCTAGCCTTCTTGTCAAATTGAGATAGCTATCCAACAATTCTCTTATGACCTCTGCTTGTTCCATGATTTTTTCCTCCGTTCGGCTCAGCCTCTCATAGAATTATGTGTTCTGTTTAACTTCTTCTAAACCTTTCATTGTTATATTACACTCATTGTTCATCGATGTCATGACCACGATACTCAATGGTATGTCATCCCTTCCATTGTAAATATAGATCTTCCTCAAATGTGGAATGATCATTGCTTCAAACTGCTTCATGAATTCTATCCCCAAAACTGCTTCATAATCATATATCTGCACGATTGTGAAGTCAAATTTGCCTAACTATTCACCAATCTTCACCTCCATGGGCTCTGCCACTCCAATCACTTGGGTTGGTGGATATTTCACTACCTTGAGACAAGATCGAGATGGAATGAACTTCAATCCAACTTTTCTTGTTGCTTCCTCTCTCTTGAAGTTATGAGTTGCACTATTTTCCACCACGGTAAGTAATGTGCCTTGCCCAACCTTTATCTCAACATACTCCAATTTGTTTCTCTCAGAATCACACTTTTGTATATCCTTCATTACCGTTTCAGCACCCAAAATTTGCATCATCCAACCATTGGTTCCTTCCTCTTTCCATCTATCTATGTAATAGCTACGACTTTCGATATTCAAGGACAATTCTTCATTGTATGGTCACCTTCGAACGACCAATAATTAAAAGGATTCTTTGCCTTTGATTTAACACCTATTCTTGCCTCATCATCCTTTGATATCTCTCCTTTAGTTTATTAGGCATCTTCTTCTTTTCCTTGGTCCTTTTGTTGTAATGGTTTACCAATCTATCAACCGTAGATAATTCCCGCGCAAGTTTTTTATCTTTTGTCGCTTCACCTCACTGCATACCTAAGGTTTCAATCTAAAAATGAATTTTGAAACCTTGTCTTTCTTTGCCATGTCGTTTAACTCCAAGATCACACTCGCAAATTCTTGTTGATAAGCTTGTAGACTTTTGGTTTTGATCAGGAGCTCAGGACCAAGTGCATAAAATGGTCAAAAATGAAAGTGCTCAAAACTAGTTCAAACCTAAATGAATATATAGAGCTCATCCTCCTGATTTTGGAACCACAAACGGTTCGAAAAATGGTCGTCGTATGAGAAAGTTACGCCAAAAACAAAATCACCCAATGACTCTTAATCTTTGAATTTTTTTCAATATATATACGATTATATAATAAAATATATATAATACAGATATATATAATTAAAATATATATATTCTACAAAATATTCCTTGGAATATTCCAAGGAATATTCTTTTTTGGGCAGCCAATCACAGGTTTCCACGGGACAAGCCCGAAGGCTGCCACATGGCCCAGGTTGACATCAACATTTGGGCATATGTTTAAAAATTTGGTTAGGTTGTGAATCGAACCCGCGACCTACCATATACAAACGCAGCGCCTTACGATTGCACCACACAAGCGGAACTTGTTTATAGCGTGCGACAAACACTTTATGAAGTTTAAAATTGCTTTGGGCGGGGCCCAAAGGGGGCCAACCCCTAAAGGCTAGCCCTCCATACACATGACCGTCACCCAAAACAATGGGCCTAAACCCTTAACCACTGGCACGAAATCCAATGCAAACCACCAGCCCGATTTTTGCGGTCACATGCGGAATTTACTAGCCGTTAACTGACAGTCTAATTGGCGGAAAGTTTGGTGGGCCTAACTGGCTCCAACTAAAGTTAACTGGAGTTTTTCAAGGGCAACTCACAGTTGGGAGTAAATGGCCATAACTTTGGCTACGAAAGTCCGTTTTGGATTAATTTTTTGTTTGTTTGTGTCTCTTCGACCTTCTGAAGCCATTGGCATAGGTTTCACATCCAACTGAAGTTGTTTGCAGGTGTTTTAGCTTCGTGGAAGTTCCAGGAGCCAGGAGGGCCAAATCAGTTTTGGAGCTGCATTGGGAATTGTGCAGCCATTGAATGTGGAACGAAGGTCATTCTTGAAGGTTTTCAGCATTCTGAATCCATTTCTACAACTCATTTTTCCTATTGACACATTCTAATCACTGTTTAGCTTCAGGGAAGCTTTCATGGCCACTAGGGCCATTTCAATGCTTGAGTTGTTTGGGGGCTATGTTCATCCATTTTTGGTGATTCAAAAGCCTATGTCTGCTATTTTCGACCTTCTGAGTCTAATGGCAGAGGTTTCAGAACCAATTGAGGTCATCTTCACCTCGAAATTCTCCATGCAAGTTTAAAGGGCCACTAGGGCTAATTGGGGAATGTACTGCATAAGGTACAATTTCACTGTTTAGTGTTTGGGAAAGAGCATGTTTAGCTAATTCCTATCTTCTGATTCTATATTGATAGTCAGATATGTCTTTTGAGACACCCATATTCTTGTATTAGCCTTTGTAGCATTTTTAATACAAGAGGACAAGCCTAGTTGGAGAGGCTTGGTCCAGCAGATGTAGCCTAGAAGGGGTGAACTGCTTTATCATTTTGATGTCTTTATTTGTTGAAGATGATATGCTAAACAAAACTGATATAAAGTGTTAAACAACAAATATATATAACTTTCATACACACATAATCACCTATTCAGCTGGAGAAATTTATTTGTCTTATTCTGTAAGACATCAAACTTCAAGTATGTGTATGTCAAAGACTTCTAAGTGTTTACCTTGTTATTTCTTTAGGAAGAGCCTATAGAGGGTCAGGTAGCCTCTAGAACTCATCCTCTCTTTAGAGGTGACAAGTCTGGTGAATGCCCCTACAGTCTATCTCTGTATCAGAAATAAGAAGTTTTCACCTTTTTAGAAGTCACTTGGAGTGTATAACTCACATTTGAAATTATGGAAAATGGATATCTTGCACCCTTAAACAAGTAAATTCCATTTTTAGATCAGATGGTATTAGAGCTCAGGTTGAGCATTTGTTTGTGCAAATGATGTTAAAGCAGTGTAAGAGATTGACTGTTTTATTTGTTGCAAATGGTTGCTTGAATAAGAAGGGGTTTTTTGTTTGACATTTGGTTAAAGCTTGTCATTTGGTTGAAATATTTGAGAACTCTTATTTGGAATTTTCTTTTGTTTAATTGACCATTTACATAATGTCAAATTCTTCCACAAGTGAAGTTTCCTCCTTCACAAAATTCTTCAATGATGACATGAAGAATGAGTTCATTAAGGTGAAGGACATGGTGCAGATTCTCATTGAGGATCAAAGAGAAAGTGTTAAGCTTCATGCACAATTGTTGGCTATGAAGGATGAGAAAGAAATAATTCTACAAAGACTGCATGACATGGAGAAACAAATCCTTCAAGCTCAAGAAGATTTGTCCAAGAAAATGCATGAGGATGAGGTAAATCATTCAAACTTGTCTTCAATTTCCTCAATTGAAAAGTGTGTTGGTTCTTTTGAGAAACATACCAAAGGCATAGGGTCCAAGTTGATGTCCACAATGGGATATGAAGGAAAAGGATTGGGAAAACATGCACAGGGTATAGTTGAGCCAATAATGGTTGAGGTAAGGCCTAAGAATTTGGGTCTTGGTTATGGACAATCTTATGGAGAAAGTTCCAAAGCAGCCATGAAGGAAATTGAAACAGTTCCTAGAAGGAGTTTCATTTCAAGTTCCCTACCTCAATTTGGTAAAGATTGTATTCTTGGGGAATGAAATAGTTTGAAACATACCTTGCAAGAAGAAGGTGTGCATAAGCATGCACTTGAACAAGAGAATTGTGAAAGCTCTAAAACCAATGAAGGGATTGATGGTGTTCCAAAAGGAGCTTCTTCTTCATTTGATTCACCTCCTCATGAAGGTAATGAAGGTCAAAGAGAAAGGTATAAATCTGATTTCAATCATGTTTCCTTTGATCATGTAAAGCATGGTAAATTTCCACACAAGCATTGGAAAAGAATTGCATGTTATTTTTGTGGTTTGGTTAACCATAGTGTTTCTAGATGTTGGAAAAGAATGGCGACATACATGAAACTTTTGAAGGAAAGGAGACAAGAAGCCAAAGTTCCATTGAACAATGTCATGCGGTTAAGAAGATGAACATGTGTTGGACTTATTTCCATAAGCATGGACATACTGCTGAAAGATGTTAGACTCTGAATCCAACAATGCTTCCACGAAAGTTCAAGAAATGGGAGAAAGAGTATGGCAAGAATGGGAAGGAAGTTTCCATCATTGATATGTGTGAGGATGATACACATGTTGATATCGATGTGCAGTTAAAGGAAGCACCTTTGAAATGGATTGGTAAGAAATGGTTAGAATTCTTATCCAATTAAATTTGCATGTCTTTTAATTGAATGCATTTCTTTGTTAAGGGAATGCAAGTTGCAGGATGGTAAAAGATGAGTATGATACTCACTAGTTTTGCAACAATGTTTTCCATTTCAACTCGTCACCCATATGTGTTTTTATTGGGTTGATGTATCTGTTGGTCTTTGCAAAAGAAGAGTTGAAGTTGCACCTGTACATAGATGTTGTAGGTGTGTTTATCAAACTGTATATAGTTCATTGTTTTGATACATACATGTGTTTGTAAATGTATCTTGTCGACAGTCGACTAGTGTCGCTTGTGAGCACACTTTTACATTGTCGATTGTGCCACTTATGTTGACGACTTGTGTTGATTGTGGTGCACATGTTTTGTCAACTTGTGTCGGTTGTGTACACACTTGTTCTGTTGATGGTTGGGTCCATTGTTCAACATATTTCAGGACAAATTGTTGTTGATGATTGTCTTGTTGCACAAGATACCTTTGGTGTCATTTGGTGCAGGGAAGGAAATTGGTGCAAAGCAGTGCACAATCCCATGAGCTGGAAAAGATGCATGTAAAGAGCTCTCAAACTTTAGCATGGGTCTCTACTTATTTTGAGAAGTTTTTTGCAGCAAGTACCCCAAGAGTTTGGAATGAGCATTTGCAGTACATTCAGCATGCTACAATCGATAAAAGCCTTCTCTTTTGGGAGGTAGCTCTTTTTTGCAACGGAGGTGCCATGGATGGGCATCGTGACTGCTGGAAAGCCCACATGTTCAGAGGAAGATTTCAACTCATATATCAGCAAGTATCATTGCTAGTTTCCGCAAATTTTAGATTTGTCTGGTGAAAGAACTTGGTCGGGATTCGACGACTACTTGGCTTATGCAGCGAAAAGTTGCCATGATGACAGTTGGCAAGGCAAGACATTTTGGCATCATTATAGTCTTTTGGCTGAATATAAGAGGATATTTCTATTCCTCAAGTGTTGTATAGTTCAGTTCAGAGATTCAGTGAGCTTTTGGGAACCAAAATCCTTCTCATTTGGGAGGTGTGATCAGGAACTCAGGACCAAGTGTCGTAAAATGGTAAAAAATGAAAGTGCTCAGAACTGGTTTGAACCTGAATGACCGGATAGAGCTCATCCTTCTAATTTCGATGCCACAAATGGTTTGAAAAACGGTCTCTGTATGCAGAAGTTATGCCAAAAACAAAATTGCCCAATGACTCTTAATTTTTGAATTTTTTCAAAAAAATTAAAAAAGAATATTCATTGGAATATTCTATTCTGGGCAACCAATGGCAGGCATCCACGTAGCAAGCCTAGAGGCCACCACGTGGCTCAAGTGACATCAGCATGATGTGGGTGCTTATTTTAAAAGCTTTGGGCCTTTATAGGTTTTGAACCCACAACCTCATGTGCCCAATTACCTCGTCTTACCAACAAGCTACATGGATAGGTCTTGTTAGGGAAGCGGAGCAAAATTTATGTGAGTTTTAAGGTTGCGTTGGGTGGGGCCCCAAGGGGGCCAACCCCTAACGGCCAGCCCCCATACACGTGACCAACATGCCCAAAAACGTGGGCCTAAACCCTTAACTGTCGGCATGAACTCCAATGCAAACCACCAGCCCGAGATTTCCGGTCACATGCGGGATTTGCTAGCCGTTAACTAACAATCAAGTTGGAGTATTTTTGGCAGAGTGCTCCAAAAATGGCGGAATTGCCAAATTTAGCAGGGTTATCTGGCAATTAGCCAGTTTTAACTGGAGTTTTTCTAGGGGCATACTGGAGAAACTTTAATGAGCCATAACTTTGGCTAGGAAAGTCCTTTTTGGACGATTTTTTTTTTGGATTTTGGGTCTCTTCGACTTTCTGAAGCCGTTGGAATAGGTTTCACAGCCATCTGAGGTCATTTGCAGGTGATTTTGCTTCATGGAAGTTCCAGGAGCCACTAGAGCCAAATCTGTTTGGGAGCTGCATTGGGAATTGTGCAGCCATTGAATGTGGAACGAAGGTCATTCCTGAAGGTTTTCAGCATTTTGAATCTATTTCTACAGCTCGTTTTTCTTGTTGAGGCATTCTTCTCACTGTTTAGCTTCAGGGAAGCTTTAAGGGCCACCAGGGCCATTTCAGTGCTTGAGCTGTTTAGGGGCTATGTTCATCCATTTTTGGTGATTCAAAATCCTATGTCTACTATTTTCGACCTTTTGAGTCTAATGGCAGAGGTTTCAAAACCAATTGAGGTCATCTTCACCTCGAAATTCTCCATGCAAGTTTAAAGGGCCACTAGGGCCAATTGGGGAAAGTATTGTATAAGGTACAATTTCACTGTTTAGTGTTTGGGAAAGAGCATGTTTAGCTAATTCCTATCTTCTGATTATGTATTTACAGTTAGATCTGTCTTTCGAGACATTCATATTCTTGTATTAGCCTTTGTAGCATTTTTAATACAAGAGGACAAGCCTAGTTGGAGAGGCTTGGTCCAACAGATGTAGTCCAGAAGGGGTGAATTGCTTTATCATTTTAATGTCTTTATTTGTTGAAGATGATATGCTAAACAAAACTGATATAAAGTGTTAAACAACAAATATACATAACTTGCATACACACATAATCACCTATTTAGCGGCAGAAAGTTATTTGTCTTATTTCGCAAGACATCAAACTTCATATATGTGTATGTCAAAGAATTCTAAGTGTTTACTTCGTTATTTCTTTAGGTAGAGCCTGTAGCGGGCCAAGTAGCCTCTGGAACTCATCCTCTTTTTAGACGTGACATGTCCGGTGAATGCCCCTACAGTCTATCTCTGTATAAGAAATAAGAAGTTTTCACATTTTCATAGGTCACTTGGAGTGTATAACTCACATTTGAAATTATGGGAAATGGATACCTTGCACCCTTAAACAAGTACATTCCATTTTCAGATCATTGAAAGTGCAAAGTTCACACCCATATATTCTAATTTATGTGTGATTTTGGTACAGGTACCAGTCACTTATCCTGCACTGTTTGGAGAGCTACATAATATTTTTCATGTCACCAAAGATTCTAGGAGGGGGAGCTCCTATCAACAGAGTGGATGCTAAATGTACAAATAAATCAATGAACTCATCATAGGTATAAGGGCACTCATAGGTATTATGGAAGCCTGAGGTCCAGAAGATCACAGACCTTCGATTTCCCTTTGAGTCCAACCTCCTGATGGGGAAAGAAAGGCTATCTGGATGATGATATAATAGAAGGTAGTATATGAAATATGTGTACTTGAAGACTCCCTCTCTATCCAAGTTCAAGAATTGATCATGGATTTTGTTGGCAATAAAAGTGGCATAGTCATATTTGACAGCAGGGGCTGTCCTGGAGTAAACATTGATAGTAGAACTAGGGTGATGTCATCAAAAAATTCACTGGACCTAAATCCCAAGATCAAGGATATCATGTCAATAATGAGTTTTCCAGTTTCAGTGAACCAGGCATGCAAATAGGGAGGTGGGCCTTGGGGCTGGTAGTCTAGTTTCATGAACATCTGAGCAATACGGGTTATCTCTGAGTTGGGCAATTGAGAAGCGTTTTCAAGCAGATACCCCATGGAAAGACGAGCAAGGGGCTCAGTGGAGTGGAACTGTATCATTTCATTAATAGACTCAGTAGTTATGTGGAAAAAAATAGTTTGGGACGGGGACATGACTACTCTATGGACAGGGTCATAGTTGGCACATCACTGATGAATGATGTCTAAGAAAACATGGACTGAAGGGAGGAAATACATGGGAAGGTTGGATTCCCATATTCCAAAAATATCAGTGTTGTTTAGATGACTATCCCTGACTTGGAAAAATGCCTAGAGATGGTTCATGTCACCAGATAAATCTTTTATTTGGAAATCTTTGTCGGCCAAGGGTAAATAGTCTAAGTCTTTATGAGGTGCATTCATAAGTGCAACATTCAGGGCTATGGGGGCTTCCATATTTGGTTCTTGTGTATTCAAACTGGAATTTGGGCTTTCTGCGGAAAGAATGGACTTAAAAAATAGTTTTTGTGTTTCTTTATAGTAGCTATGGACTGTTTTTGCTTGAATTTGGCTTTTCAGGTAGAATTCTCAGTGAAAAAATGAAATTGCAAGATATTGGGTAAAAACCTAGATTTAAGGAGACGAACCGTGTAATTTACAGGTTGAATGACGAACTGCAGAGCTCGTCGCTAGAATTTCTTGGCTGGGTGGTGGACTGAATGCTTGTACATTCGTCTGGATGTATGTTGCATGGAACACAGTTCACAGGGAAAAATGGTGAAAATGACATTTTCTCGTTGTTTTAATGAAATTGGTTTGGTGGGTATTTTTTGGAATTTATTGGGCGAATGAAATTAGAGTGATGGGACATCTTGTCGTTAGCAGAGGGTGGTAAGCGGTTTTACCCCACACCTCTTTTGGGGTTAAGTGGTATCTGGTGGTGGACTAGCGAGCATATGGAGCGGATGACGCATGGATTTGGTACGGGCAGAAAACCGCCGGGCGATCCCAACTTAAAGCGCAGCAAGAAGGGTGGTCGCGATATGATTGTCAGTGGTCAGATGAAAAGGCCGAGATCGGATGGCTAACGGGCTCAGGAGATGGTGGAGAGTTATGAATGCGGGCCCAAGATAATTAACAAATATTTAATTGTATCGGGTGCGTTTTTATTGGTTAGGGGGGTTGGTTATTAATTAACCCAGGTGGTTAATTAATTCCTTTATAGCACGGCGGGAAAGGTTATTATCAACTTCAAATAAGTTTAATAATCCATGTTTTTCATTATAACTATGGTTATAACTAACCGGGGGGCGGGGTATATAGTACTGCGGGGGTTTTATTTAATTACATAATACGGGAAGGATAATATTTTTTGGGATTTATATAATAAATGTCACCAATTAATATGAATAAATATAATGAACAAGCACTAAGTTTAAATGTTAGGAATTTCACATAGAAACTTAGGCTAAAGCGAAAAAGAGGGGTTTCTAAGTGATGGTGTGCATTTCCTAAGCAAAATAGGCTTTTTACTTAGGCAAACTTTATGAAATGAGATGAAATGAATGATGGATGGATCATTTATGAGTACTTAGGTTTTTAGATCATTGGGCCGAGGGTCTAGTCTCTCCAGAAGTCAGAGAAATGCTCTGAGCCATTTTGACTTTCAAAGACCTTAGTACTTTTTAAGGGGAATTAGTGAAATTTTTAGGGGAAATGTGAAATGGAAGTCAGTCATTTAACCTTGCCTTGTTTGAACTGCATCATGTAAATTTTATGCCTTTTACTTGTGATAAAAGTAAATAAGCAACACATTTGGAAGCATTTTTCATCACAAGTATCATTCTGCAACATCATCTACCTACCCTACTTACTTTAGCCTAGCATTTTTTCTTCTTTATTTGGGTGCATTTAGACTGGCAAACCCTTATCAATCTTCTTTTCTTTTACATGACAAGTCTACCTAAGTTTGCACTTATTACATCCAAGGGATCAGATTACACTATTGAGCTCCTTTTTATTTACTCTACCTATCTACTTATCTGCCAAGATTACACTATTTGGTCAAATATTTATTCTCTATCTAAAACATGAAATTGAAAGATGAATGAGCCAAGTTTAAACAGTTTGACCCTTCATCAATTGTGGCATAAGTTTGACAAGTTGCACACAATTTGCTTATTACAAAAAATGAAATAGTAGTGGCATATAGACTTGCACACTTTCCTGGTCTTCTTTTGTTTGGGGTTAATTTCTTTCACTTTTTTTGACCATTTTATTCTTTTTACCCTTTGATTTTTCTTTTAGGGTATACCCTCTTTACATTTTTTTTATTTTTTTATTTTTTGACAATATGAAAAACCTTTACAACAAGAAAATGTATGAACATATTACAGAGCTATTCAAGTCAATCATGAAATATGACACCTATTGGTATAGGAGCATAACATTGTCTCCACTTGGGGATGACTTTTCTTGGTGAAAAGTCAAGAACCGTAGGTCAAATGGCCTTCTGAATGACTTTGACTTTGCTCTGAAATCTCCTTATGCTGGTTACTTTATTATATGTATGATAGCACACTTGTGAAGCTTAGGGCCTTCTCTTCGAGCTTCAACTTTAGCAAGTCACTATCCAATCCAAACTGTGACATTACCAAGGATATAGTGTGTACATGTTAGAGTAAGAATACATCAAAAAGTTGGATCAAAGTAGTGTTTCAGCATCCGACCATTAACTGGCCCTTCTTCTGCCTTTGTACCATCCAGGCTCTTCGAAAAGTAAGTGTTGTTCCCTTGTAAGGCCTAGATACAAAACGTCCCTTCCATAGGAAATCGAATTTCCCATGTTTTCCTTTGTCTTCTCTTCTGGAATCCCATCTCAAAACTTTGTCCCCAAGGTAGAAATCTTCTACCTTAGTTCTTTTATCAAAAATTTTCTTAAGTTTCTCTTGTACTACTTGGGATCTTTGATATACTTCTTCTCTGGTTTGCTGCAAATGGATGGTTTGGTTAATTCTCCTTTGAATCTCATTGGGCTCCACTTGAGCTTCCTGAAGTAGTTTCATTACTGGAACTCCTATAGATGAAGAGAATACAACCTCCATGCCATAGACTAGTTCATAAGGAATAGTTCCAATAGATTTCTTTATAGTAAGTCTGTCTACCCATAATGCATTAATAAGTTTCTTGTGCCAATTCTTTTTGTTTTCTTCCAATAATTTTTTAATGATATTAATTATGCTCTTATTGGAAGACTCAGCTAGACCATTACATTGAGGGTAATAGGCAATGGAATGGCCTAAAGTGATATGATATTTGTTACAAAAAATTATCATTTTCTTGGATTTGAAGGCAGCAACATTATCAGTGATGATCTTTTTAGGATAGCCAAATCTAGATAGTATGTTGGTTTCTAAGAATCTTATAATGAATGTGTCATTGGTTTGTCTACAAGGAATGGCTTCTATCCATTTGGTAAAATAGTATGTGGAAATTAGAATCCATTTATGTTGGCCAGAAGAGGGAGGGTGAATTTCTCCAATGAAGTCCAGTCCCCATTGTTGGAAGGGTTTTTCAGTAGAAATTGGTCTCAAGGGTAAGGGTAACAATCTCCTCTTGCCTTCAAAAATCTGACATTTGTGGCGAGCAGTAACAAACTTCTTTACATTAGTGAACAAGGTTGGCCAGTAAAATCCAGCTCTGAGAATTTTGTCTGCAGTTGATTTCTAGTAAAGGTGTCCACCACAGTCCCCTGCATAAAATTCTTCAAGAACCTTGTCAGCTTCTTCTTTTAATAAACAATTCAATAGAATACCTTCATGGTTTTTCCAAAATAAAGCATTATCTAAAATACAAAATTTTGAAGCTTTCATCTTTAAAAACCTTTTCTTTGTCCTGGATAATCCTGGAGGAGCTTGCAGTTTCAATAATACAAAAATTATATTAGCATACCAAGGTGAATCTAAGAGGGTCTAGCTGATCTGTGGAGTCACCATCTCCTGTTCATTATCCAGTTCATTAATATCCAGGGCTTGGAAATTTGTTTCAGTCATAATTTTGGCTAATGCCTGTCCTTTTATAATCTTTGTGGGTTTTATTTCAATATCATATTCCAATATAGTAGCAATCCATTTACCTCGTTTGCTTTCAATTCCATCCTGGGTCAAGATGTCTTTGACAACAACATTTGGTACATAGGCTATTATATGGGAGTACAATATATAGACTCTAAAGTCTTTAAAAGCTTTCATAAGTGAATAGGCTTGTTTTTCCATGATTTTGTACTTTAATGGTGCGTCTCTTAGTGCTTTACTGAAAAAGGCTATGGGTTTCTCACATCCTTCATCATCTTTTTGTAGTAAAACAACAACAATAGTGTGTTCTGATGCGAATGAAAATATTATGAAGTCTCTATCAAACTTTGGACTTATCAGGACCGGTGCTTTAGTCAAAGCCATTTTAATTTCTTCAAACGATTGTTTGGCTTCTACTGTCCATTTAACTTTTGCATAATTTTTCAACATGTTAGTAAGTAGTCTAATTAATTCAGCTAAGTTAGATATAAATCTTCTCAATAAGTTAATCTTTCCTAAGAAAGCTTGAAGTTCTTTAACATTTCTAGGGTGGGGTATTTGAAAAATGGCCTCAACTCTAGCAGGATCAATTCTAATGCCATTTTTGGAGATGATATGGCCCAAGAGTTTGCCTTCTTCTAGACCAAACAGGGACTTTTTAGGATTTAGGGAAATTCCATATTGTCTGCATTTTAAAAATACTTGTTTCAGATGATCTAAATGTTGCTGATCTAATTTAGAAAAAACAGTCAGGTCATCTAGATATATGACCAATAAATCATGAATTTCTTTTGCAAAATCTATGTCCATTGCACGTTGAAAAGTTGCCCCTGTATTCTTGAGTCCAAAAGGCATTTTAACATATTTGAATGTTCCCCATGGTGTTGTAAAAGCAGTTTTTTCCTGGTCATCAAGGTGAACCAGAATGTGGTTATAGCTGGAGAACCCATCCAAAAGTGAAATTCGAGAGGCACCTACTACCCTTTGTATGATATGATCCATCTTAGGTAAAGGGTAATTGTCTTTCAAAGAAACCTTGTTGAAATTACTTAAATCAACACAGAGCCTAATTTCTCTAGTCTTTTTTCTAGTAGGTACTAAGTTAGAAACCCACTCTGAAAATCTAATAGGAGCTATTATGCCTACTTCATGCATTATTTTTATTTCCTTCTCAATTAAGGGAAGCAGTACAAGGTTAATCCTTCTAAGCTTTTGTTTGAATGAATTTTTATTTTCCTTTAAAGGGATTGTATGTTGAATTATGGAGGTATCATAAGATTTCAGGTTCTCATATCTCCAGGCAAATGCATCTTGAAATTCCCTCATTAATTCAGCATATTTGAGTTTTTGTTCAGGAGGCAAAGATTTGGACAATTTTCCCATTTTTGGATTTTCTTCAGTTCCCAAGTTATAGTCTTCAATGTCAGCTTTTAGAGGTTCCATTTTGGGTTTCCTTGGGATACCATTGGAATCAAATAGATCTTCCAAAGGAGTTAACCCTTTAGGAAACTCATTATCTTTCAAATTAATGATTTCAGATTCTCCTTCAATAATTTCATCAATGTCCATCTCTTTGAGATCCTGGATTTCTTTATTGGTAAATGTTGTTGGGTGAAGCATTTGAGCTGCACTTTCTGTTGAAATGTCTATTTTATCTGACTTGTTTGATCAAATTCAACAACTGTATCTATATCTATATTAGTGCTAGAAAACTATTCCTCTAGTGTTAAGAAGTTGTTAATTTGAATATCATTGTCAAACACTTGCCAGTTCTTTACACTGTCAGGTATGGCTGGTCTATGTCTGATCTCAACTTTGAAATGATGATTGGGCTCAAATGGTAGTTTACAGGTGCTAGCAAACATTGCCAGGCTATGAGCATGCAAATTATGTTTTCTTGGGATTTTAGCCAGCTGAGTTTCTAAAAATGTATTGGGAATCTCAATCACTGTTCCTCTGTAAGATATTAATCTGGGATTGATTGTGAGAAAATTTCCTTTTATCTGTTGGATGATTAGATCAGAATCCCTTAGGACTAATACCCTAATGGCCCCTAAACTTTTGACCAGTTTAAGACCTAGCAACAAGGCTTCATATTCAGCCATATTATTGGTGCATTTAAAGTTTAGTCTGTAAGCATGGCCTTTAGCATGATCATTCTCAAGAATTTGCACCCAAATTCCTGCTCATGCCCCTAACTTGTTAACTAAAATATCAAATTCTAAGTGCCAAAGGATCTCATGTTCATAGTTATATCAAGAGTCTCAAGGATCTATTTAATAGGAAGATCTGGTTTTTTAGTTTCTTCTGGTTCCTTTTGATTATCTAATGTATCATTTTTCTAAGAAATTTCTTCAATTTGAACACTAGACTTTTCATTTGTGACTTCTTCTTGTTCAACTACTAAAACCTTGACTTCGTTCAGAGGATCAATTTCAACATTGTAAAGGATAAAAGAATCCATATAAGAGTGTATGGAGTATATAGGGAAATTCTGAGGTCTCTCCTAGCTTCTCACCACATATTTCATTAAAGTTTCTCTTTATAGTTTCTTAGGTTGGCTAAATACTGAAATAGTAGCATAAGACATGTCTAATTGTAGAGATCCTTGAAGCTTTGCACCCCAAGATTTAGACAATAACATACCATACTTTGGTGGGATATTAGCTACTACTATGTCCATTAGGATGGTTTTGGCAGGATATTGGACTAAAGATACACATAAATCTTTGATTAACCCTAGACATCTGACCTAACTTGAATCAAAAGAGAAAAGCTCTTTGTACAGCCTGGTGATGTCTAGGTCCAGTTTCTCCATTACTGATTTAGGCATTAAGTTATAAGAAACACCAGAATCAAACATGGCATTATGAAGTATTTTATCATGTATGTTCAGACTTACATAGAAAGGAGGAACTCCTCCATCTACTGATTTTCCATTTACTTCAGGGCCAAAAATCAATTCTGGTTGATCATTAAAAACATTTACCGAATCTTCATTCACAAAAATTTGCAGTGATCTACTGATCTGACCTCTGTAGACATCGTGTTTAGCCAATTTTGATAATGGAACTGCTATTTTCAATTTTCCTACTTCAGCCTCAAGATTAAAAGGTTTTTCAGTTTCAGTTCTTGCATTTCGAACAGGGGGATTCTCTTTTTTCTGTTGTATTTTCTGTGTTTCTCTCCTTTTTAGGAGTGGGGTTATGAGCTGAAGTTGTTTCCAAATCAACTTCTGGGGGTTCCTCTATGTTTCCTTTGGGAGGAATAGAAGTGGAAGATTATTTGTTTTGTGGTTGATTATCGGATACATCCTCAATTATTGGGTCATTTGGATTAGGGTTGTTTCTGGAAAGAATATGTATAGGGATGGTATTAATCTTACCTTTGTTGGACTGTTTTGCATCTTTCTTCTTCTTGGTTTCAAGAACATCTATTCTTCTACTCCTCAAATTGTATTGTTTGTGGACTTCATAAACAGTTGTATCATATCCCTCCCTAAAGTCCAAAGATTCACTTGACTTAGTTTGGAATTGTTTAAGCATGTGAGCTTCTTGATCCTCTTGAGTCAAGAAGACTTGTTGTTCATTGTTAAGTCCCATCAAATTAATTTGAGTGTCTTTAGTTGGTTCATCAGAAGTTGAGGCTTCAACATAATTTTCCTGGAATGGGGGCCTAATATTTTGGTCAGGTCCAGTCTTTCCAGTATTAGGATTTGGTTCTTCCTAAAATTTGGATTTCTAAAAGTATTACCTGTTTGACTCTCCCAAGGGGATTTTCTCTCAATGGTTTCTACTCTATCACCAAGCCTATCCATTCCTTTGATAATAGCATCTAATTTCTGTTCAAAACCAGAAGGTTCCTCTTTGAAAGGTATCCTCCTTTCAACACTGGCTCTATCTCGTTTAGATATCAGGTTGGCCTCAACGCTGACAGTTATACTTTGCATTTCTTCTAAGGTTCAGGGAGCTCTTTCCCTAAGTTGATATTCCATATCAGCATCAAATCCATCAAGGAATTTGATTAATGCCAAATCAGGAGGAGGTCTAAGATTTTGAGGAATAGCTTGGTAGACATTATTAAACTTGGTACAGTAATCTTGGACAGTTTCTTGGGTGCCTCTTTTTAGGCCTTCATATTCTGATAAAATATGGAGAGGATCTTTCTTCTTTTCCCATCTTTCTAAGAATGTTTGATAGAGAGCTTGTAAGTCATTTATATTGTTTGTAGGAAGGGCTCTAAACCAAGTTCTAACATCATCAACATCAACTTCATATATTTCAAAATAGTCTATCATTTTCTTGGTATGTTGTTGAGCAGTGTAAGTGCCAGTACCATCAAATGGGGTAATATTACTTTGATAATCTTGGGGCATAGCCCCTGGGTTGGCAGGTAAATGCAGGGAGAATATCTGTTCGCCATGGCTGAAGGGATAGTTGAGGCAACAGGTGTGGTAGGGATGACAATGGGAATATGAGTTGTAGATGGAGGGGTGGAAGGTGTAGCTTGGGGTTGGGAAGTATGAGGGGTTGATGACGAACTTGGGGGAGTAGTAGTGATCACAGAAAGGTTAGGTGTTCCTTCAGAGGTAAGCTCTGATTGAATGGAGTTCTGCAGATGTCTATCAAGATGTGAAGTTACAACCTCGAGCTGTAAATCTTCAAGAAATACAGGATCATGAACTATGTGGGCTAACTCAGATTTCGAAAATGTAACAAACAAATGGGTTTCAAACCACTCATCAACAGGTTCATCCTCAAGGTAAACCCACTTCATAGGACAAGATCTTGATCTATACAGAGGCTGAGAACTAGCAGAGTTGTCTTGGCTCTCTTGCCTCCTAGGAATCCTAGGAATCATATTAGGGTTTTCAAACACAGGTGGTGGATTTGGATCAGGTTAAGATCTGGTGTAACGAGTCCTTTCTGAAGCCAGGTTTCTAGGTATATTTTTGAATTTGTCAATAAATGGTATGACAATACAACTTTAACAATTTCTTTAAGAAGCTTTTAGATATAGGTTTTTAACTTTCTCAAAGACTTTATTTGACAAGAGGAACTGATCAACTATTTGAAACCAAATGTCCAATCTATAAGCTAGACCGGAGATAGACTAAAGTAGCATTCATTTACTTCTGCAATTGCAAAGCAAAAGAATTTCAAAGGCTACCTGGCTAGCTTTAGGCTCCGTTTGTAGTTTAGAAAGTAGACAATAGTAACAAACAAATTATTTAGTCCCCAGTGGAGTCACCACTATGTTATCACTCAGGTTTTCCAAAAAGTTGTAAGAAAGGGAAAGGAGGTCGAGGTAACCATAAACCAACCTTTTAAACACAGATTCTAGACAATCTGCATCTAGAGAGGGCTCTCTCTTTAAGTTTTAGCTTTGTTTTTTAAGGATATTAGGCTAGTTGTGAAGTTTAGGAGTTTGTTTGAATTTGGGTGGTGGGATTCAATAGCAAAGGGGAAATACTGAGTAGTTTAGGCCATTGGGCTAATGGATTCAAGTAAGATGGCTTAACTAGACTAGGTTTCTTAACAAAGGATGGTTTCACAGAGCAAGGTGGTCAACCGGGGAACAAATAAAGATTTGAAGTAAATGGAATGGATTTCAAAAATGGGTGAAGGGCAATTAAGAATCCTTAAACCTATTTCAAGAGGGAACTTGGATGATTACTGATAAAGAGCAGTAAAGAATTCCTTAACAAATAATCAATATGAAAGAACTAGAAAACAGGAGCGATTAAGATTTCATTGTTTATACTAATTCAACAGAAAACATAAAAAATGATAACTTTTGAAAACAGAGTGCAATAAAGAAAATTCTGAATTACTCTTTTTTATTTATCATTCAGATGTGAAACAGAGATGATATAATAAACAAAGAAAAACTTTAAAAAATGAGGTATAGAAGACTTATTGATCCAATGTTTGCTTCAAGAAATCTGTGAAAAGTCCCATGCATTAATTGTTTGTCCAACAAACCATACAAAAATTTGATCCAATCAGCGCTTTTTTCCAAAAACGAGTATTACAGCAATGTATATGAATCCACACCTGAATACTCCAACTGAGGGGGTATTTATACAAAATATCTCATAATAGAGTGGGATATATTCTAGTGATGACTGAACATATTTTACAAGAAAATAGAGAGAACTAGTCTCGTAAATAGGAGAAAGGTGAATTGATGTTGTGTTGTTCCTTTTATTGCTGAGTGTGTTGGAGGTAGGCCCTAGAATTTGGCTTGTTTCTGTCCTTCTTAGCTTCTTGTCAGGCATCTCTAGAATGGATGACATAAGGGCCTAACTAGTTTTTGATTCTTAACTGAGCCTTCTTCTTTGCATTGCAAAAATGGTCTAAATCTGCCTTTATGATCTGTCTGAAATATTCTAGTGCAAATAATCTCATGGGCACATATTTAGGCAGCTTGAAAGGGCAAAGTTCACACCCATATATTCTAATTTCTGTGTGATTTTGGTATAGGTACCAATCACCTATCCTGTACTGTTTGAAGAGCTTCATAATCTTTTTCATGTCACCAGAGATTCTATGAGGGGGAGCTCCTATCAATAGAGTGGATGATGAATGTACAAATAAGTCAATGAACTCATCATAGGTATAAGGGCACTCATAGGTATTATGGAACACTGAGGTCCAGAAGATCACAGACCTTTGATTTCCCTTTGAGTCCAACCTCTTGATGGGGAAATAAAAACTGTCTAGATGATGATACAGAAGGTCGTATATGAAAGATGTGTACTTGAAGACTCCTTCTCTATCCAAATTCAGGAATTGATCATGGATTTTGTTGGCAATGAAAGTGGCATAGTCATATTTGACATCAGGGGGTTGTCTTAGAGTAAACGTTGACAGTAGAACTAAGGTGATGTCATCAAAAAATTCATTGGACCTAAATCCCAAGGTCAAGGATATCATGTCAATAATGAGTCTCCAGTTTCAGTGAACTAGGCATGCAAATAGGGAGGTGGGCCTTGGGACTGGCGGTCTGGTTTCATGAACATCTGAGAAATATGGGTTATCTCTGAGTTAGGAATTGAGAAGCTTTTTCAAGAAGATACCCCATGGAAAGACGAACAAGGGGCTCAGTGGAGTGGAACTGTATCATTTCATTAATAGACTCAACAACTATGTGGAAAAGAACAGTTTGGGATGGGGACATGACAACTCCATGGACAGGCTCATAGTTGGCACAACACTGATGAATGATGTCTAGAAAAACATGGACTGAAGGGAGGAAATACATGGGAAGGTTGGATTCCCATATTCCAAAAATATCAGTGTTGTTTAGATGACTATCCCTGACTTGGCAGAAGGCCTGGAGATGGTTCATGTCACTAGATAAATATTTTATTTGGAAATCTTTGTCGGCCAAGGGTAAATAGTCTAAGTCTTTATGAGGTGCATTCATAGGCGCGACATTCAGGGCTATGGGGGCTTCCATATTTGGTTCTTGTGTATTCAAACTAGAATTTGGGCTTTCTATGGAAAGAATGGACTTAAACAAGAGTTTTGGTGTTTCTTTATAGCAGCTATGGACTGTTTTTGCTTGAATTCGGCTTTTCAGGTAGAATTCTCAGTGAAAAACTGAAATTGCAGGGTCACTCAGTGAATTGGGTAAATACTTGGATTTAATGAGATGAACCATGTAATTTGCAGGTTGAATGACGAACTGCAGAGCTCATCGCTGGAATTTCTTGGCCGAGTGGTGGACTGAATGCTCGTACAATCCTCTAGAAGTATGTTGCATGGAACACAGTTTGCAGGGAAAAATGGTGAAAATGACCTTTTCTCGTTGTTTTAACAAAATTGGTTTGGCGAGTATTTTTTGGCATTTATTAGGCGAATGACATCAAAGTGATGGGACATCTTGTCGTTAGTAGAGGGTGGTAAGCAGTTTACCCCGCACCTCTTTTGGGGTTAAGTGGTATCGGGCGGAGGACTAACGAGCATATGGAGCGGATGACACATGGCTTTAGTACAGGTGGAAAACCGTCGGGCAATCGCAACTTAAAGTGCGATAGGAAGGGTGGTCGCAATATGATCGTCAGCCACTGGATGAAAAGGCCGAGATCAGACAGTTGATGGGCTCAGGAGATGGCAGAGAGTTATGAGTGTAGGCCCAAGATAATTAACGAAGATTTAATTGTATCGAGCATGTTTTTATTGGTTAGGGGGGCTGGTTATTAATTAACCCACGTGTTTAATTAATTCCTTTATAGCATGGCGGGAAAGGTTATTATCAACTTCAAATAAGTTTAATAATCCATGTTTTGCATTATAACTAACCGGGGTGCGGGGTATATAGTAATGCAGGGGTTTTATTTAATTACATAATACGGGAAGGATAATATTTTTTGGGATTTATATAATAATTGTTAGCAGTTAATATGAATAAATATAATGAACAAGCGCTAAGTTTAAATGTTAGGAATTTCACATAGAAATTTAGGCTAAAGCAAAAAAGAGGGGTTTTTAAGTGATGATGTGCTTTTCCTAAGCAAAATAGGCTTTTTACTTAGGCAAACTTTACGAAATGAGATGAAATGAATGATGGATGGATCATTTATGAGTACTTAGGTTTTTAGATCATTGGTCTGAGAGTCTGGTCCCTCCAGAAGTTAGAGAAATGCTCGAACCCCTTTGACTTTCAAATACCTTAGTACTTTTTAAGGGGAATTAGTGAAATTTTTAGGGGAAATGTGAAATGGAAGTCAGTCATTTAACCTTGCCTTGCTTGAACTGCATCATGTAAAATGTATGCCTTGTACTTGTGATAAAATTAAAGAGTCAACACATTTGGAAGCATTTTTCATCACAAGTATCATTCTGCAACATCATCTAACTACCCTACTTACTTTAACCTAACATTTTTCTTCTTTATTTGGGTGCACTTAGACTAGCAAACCCTTATCATTATTCTTTTCTTTTACATGGCAAACCTACCTAAGTCTGCACTTATTACATCCAAGGGCTCAAATTACACTATTGATCTCCTTTTTATTTACTCTACCTACCTACTTATCTGCCAAGATTACACTGTTTGGTTAGATATTTATTCTCTATCTAAAACATGAAATTGAAATATGAATGAGCCAAGTTTAAACAATTTGACCCTTCATCAATTGTGGCATAAGTTTGACAAGTTGCACACAATTTTCATATTACAAAAAATGAAATAATAGTGGCATTTAGACTTGAACACTTTCCTGGTCTTCTTTTGTTTGGGGTTCATTTCTTTCACTTTTTTTACCATTTTATTCTTTTTACCCTTTGATTTTTCTTTTAGGGTATACCTTCTTTACATTTTTTAAATTTTTTTTATTTTTTGAAAATATGGAAAACCTTTACAACAAGAAAAGGTATGAACACATTACAGACCTAATCAAGTCAATCATGAAATATGACAACTATTGGTATAGGATCATAACAGCCCCAAGCTTCATTACATTCACCTAAGTAGACTACTCATGGCTATCAAGTGGATGGAATGAAGGTTCACTTACGAGATCAAGTGAAAGAATCAACTGGGATTTTATGAGATCTAATCAAAGAATTGAATTGGAACTTTGCTCCAGGGGACCTTGTTTCATTTTTTAATGAGCTTGACACAAGACAAGGAACTTTGCTCAGATTCCTTGTTTTATTTTTAACGGGCTTGACACAAGACAAGGAACTATGCTCATATTCCTTGTTTCATTTTTTAATGAGGTTAACAGAAAACTGGGAAGTATCCTCATATTCCTTGTTTCCTTTTTTAATGAGGTTAACACAAGACCAGGAACTATCCTCATGGGGGTTGTTTCATTTTTTAGTGAGGTTGACACAGTAAAAGAGCTATCCTCATAGACCCTTGTTTCATTTTTTAACGAGGTTGACACAAGACAAGGAACTATCCTCCTAGGCCCGTTTCCTTTTTTAATGAGGTTGCCATAATAAAAGAACTATCCTCATGTTCCTTGGATCACAACTCATAAGAGGTCATGAAGGAGAGATCTGGTTCCAATGCCCCAAGTACATGATGTACAACATCACTGAATTGATCATCAGTTGATGTAGGTATGGAACATGTTGCCACATAATTAACCCATGGCGGGGATGATACCATTGGTACAAAAGGACCAATTAGGGAAGATGGTTGACTGGAAGCCATATTTGGACCGGGAAATGAAAGATGGTCAATGGTGACAATTTTTTCTTCATGCGAGAAACAAATCACTCGAAAGAGTGTTGAAACAATAGCTCCTATATAAAAAACATAGTCACGCCCTAGAAGTAAATTGTAATCTAAAGGACCTGGGACTACCATCACATTTAGATAAATGATTTTTCCTCCCAAAGTAATGGGTAACTGATGGAGGATCCATAATGGTTGACTGGTTCCTCTGTTAAAAGCCAACAGATTCTGGGTAACTGGCACAAGCGGCAGCGAACTGAGCGCTTGCCAAGAAGTTGAGGAAAGGATACTCATTGATGCACCTTCATATATAATAGTGCTAGATGAAATCATATTAAAAACTTGTACTATGATCTAGAAAGGCACATAAGAAGGAAGATGGAATCTAGCCAGTCGATTCCAATCAAAGGAAGTGACCAGACTACTTGGAGGGGGTATCGTAGAAATAGGAGAATTAACCCCTTGAGTTACGAGAGTGGGAGGATTGTCCTCCTGTCTTGATGGAACAAGAGGACTGCCCCCAATCTCATTAAAATCTGAAGAAACAAAAACAACTTGATTGGTATCATATTCACTCTCTTCAGGAAAGGTACGATTAGTTGAAGGTGAAACTGGGTCAACTGTTACCTCGACCTGTTGATTTGGGCCGAGAATAGATTCATAGGATTCACTTTCAGAGAGATTTTCTTTGACTGACGGTTGATTTGAGTCAGTCAATTCATCAACAAGTGAAGGATTGAGGGAGAGTTTCCTGTAACCAGATGGAAGTCATTGTGGTGAAGCAGGACAGTTATCTAACACCTTTTTGGCTTCGTCCATATAAGGACAAAGGTGAATGGGGTGATTCCCTTCACATAACCTATAAGGAAACTTAACTCTACCCTTATTTCCATGATCTTTACTACCACTAATTGATGGTGTGTCACCAGCATGATTTCTTGAAGTTGATGACATAGGATGATGTGAACGAGAAGTCCATTCTTCTAAGATCTGAGGAATATCAGGGAAATTTCAAAGAAGATGGTCTCTCGCACAAATTTTGCATGGATATCAAACTTTGTGAGGCTTGGTGAACGGTTTTTCATAAAATGTTGCATCCAAAGCAATGGTTGCTTGGCTGCCCCTCTGCTGAATTTGCTTCTTCTTCTTATTCTTCCCTTTCTTCTTCTTCTTAGCCCTAGCTACTAGTACCAATAATTTCACCAAGCGAAGAGGAAGAAGGGGAGGAAGAAACAAACAAGGAAGAAGGCAAAGGGTCAACTTTAGGATCAACTGGAGGTTGATTTTGTCCAGTTGGAGGAGTACTCAACTGTGGAGAAATCACAACATTTTGAACCAAGGAGGTTGAAAACAACCATACTAGAAAGCCAATGGTAAATCCCAGAAGGGACAATGTAGCCATATAAGGAGCACCAATATTTGCAAAAGGAGGAAAAGGACTAGGATTCCCATTAAAAGGAATTCCTTGATCGGTGGACTCCGTATTTGTTGCCATATGTTTCAACCTAAGATCAACTAAGGAGTGAGCATGGAGGATGTTATCTGCGGTCATTTAATTTTATTTTAATCAAAGTAACATAACAAAACAAAAGAGGTATAATCTAGAAAAAAGGTTTACCAAGCAACTGTGAACTGCAGAATACCTCCTAGAGGACTAAGAAGTACGGGCAGGCAATCTCCTTGAATGCTGTGTTCGCTGTATCACAATTTACAAGGTGGCTGACTCGGTTACTTAAGGATGGATAGCAACCTATATTTTTCCTCCCATATATACCCAAAGGTACATGGAGGCCCAATCTATATAAGTGCTTTCCAATGCAAAACCGCATAGTGAGAGCATTCCCATATACTTTACTGTAACACCGCCCTATATACCCGAAGGTATGTGGACGAGCTATGATATACTCATGTACATGGAATGAGATATCACACTCGGGATGTATTGTAGACAAGTTAGCGACAACTACTTTGTTTTACGACGTCGTAACACGTCTCTAGCCTAGAACCACTAAATGTTCTCGTTAATGACAATGCCACATTAGGTAAATTTAGATAAGTTTTAAGTTGATCTTCTTTAGAATTTGCCTTTCAAGGTTCACCACATGATGTATGTTTGAGTATCCTAACATGCAACTAATATGATAAGCATTCTTTCCATTCAATTTAACAATGAAAATCCTTAGCTAGTAGGGATAAAGCAATCAGATCTTTGACAAAGAGCAAAGAGCACATCTAATGCAATTTCCCTAGCTATTCCTTTCAGTACAAACAAACTTTTTCAATGAAACATGCATGTATTTCTTTTCTATTTCCCTTAATGTGAATGAACAAAAAGGAAAACTAATGCACAATCGATCAATAAACTCTTTTCATAAAAAATGACTATTTTGCGACAATTTCTTTTCATTGAGGAAAGGAAGACTTTATGACACTTTCATTTTCAAAGAAATGAGGAATTACAACACTTTCAACGAAAATAATAATCATATGCACACATCAATCAATTGATCTTTCAAGAATTAAGACTTTACGACAATTCAATTTTCAAAGGAAAAGACGATTTTACGACACTTTCTTTCGACAAAGATCAATCGACCAAAAAAACTAACTTTCGATTATAAATTGAAAATGACAAAGTAAATACATAAGAACATTTATCAATCCTAGTCAAGTAGGGCCAGCTAAGTAGATGAAAAACTATTTTCAGAGACAATACATCATTGACATTCAACAGATCATTCAAACAAGAGAAAATTGGCAAAAAACTTCAGCTCCTAGATGGGACACTGACCCTTTGTAGAATTTTGTAGAATTTTTCTACAAATCAGCTAGCTCTGATACCATGTAGAAATTCCCACCTATAGATCACTTGGTAATGCAATGTACTAAAGAAAAACACTTGATCTGATTCTACAACAATTGAGTGGAAGCTTAATCAAACATGAGCAACATCAATAAGAACACATATAACTGATAAGAAGGAATCAATCACACATAACACATAAGATTTAACCCGGGGAAAGTATCAGCATAAAACCCCAACTTTGTATTATTATACAAGTGGAAATATAGCCAGCATTACAAAAAGAATCAGCTCAGAAGTTATCCTGCTCTCTCTACAATACCTCTGCTGCTCATAGACAGTCAAAGGCTTTTCACAAACCTTCTCCTTTGCCCTCCAAGCCTCCTATTTCTATGCACAGTTTTTCCTAGGTCCTCTAGCTGCAACCTATGTGATTCTCACCTCACACACAACACTGACCTCTGAAATAGATGCACAAACTTGAAGGAGATTGTTACATAATATTTTGTCACCGTCCCTGTTACCCTTTCTCCCGTACATTGGAGGACCTATTCCAAGACCTGTGAGAAGTGACATAACCTGAAAACACCTGCATTGTATCCCCTTGAGTATGTACTTCATATGCCCTGAAGACACCTTCTGCAAAATACCCATAAATATAACCCTTTTTCCATTGGTGTTGTTCCACAGTGTATCACTCGCGCCAATGGGGGAAATCCTCCAAACAGGGTGTGCTAGCTGGCGCTCTGTGTCAGAGTCGCACTAGCACCAACTCAGTTGGGTAAAGTTTTTAAAAAACAAACTTCTAAAGGTTCCTTCTAACATATCCATGAACTGATTCCAGTTTGAGTTAGTTCAGTTGGGCTTCGAATCTCCCAAGGAGGGAAGTGGTTCTCCACCTCTCATGGAAGCTTCCTAATGATAAGGACAATCCCATGAATCTGGTGGATGGTCTTATCTACTCCTCCTACCTCTATATAAGCTTGTTATTTTCCCTTTGACAAGCTAGTTAGTAATTCTACTTTTCAAGCTCCCAAATCTAAGTCCCCATGTCTGAGAATTGCTAAGCTCATGTCACAAGAGGCCTTGTTCATTCCCATAAGGTTATATCTTTAAGGAGGAGATCCATGTCCAAGTAATCAAGGAGAGAGAGGCTTTCTCTCCATCCCCTAAAAGCTTTGCAAGGCATGTGTTGCTGATCACCCAACCAAAGGAGGATTTGACGTCAGAACTTGGTTGTATTCTCTTTTGTTTATCAATAATAATAGACGACTATCATTATGGTTCCACTCTTATTGTCTTTATAATAATGTTTGAGTTGTATCCTTTCTGACTGATACGTAGTTGCATTTCTTGGATTTTATGCTTGTATTTGTGTTGTTCTTTTCATGTGCAGGTGTCTGTTCACGAGGATCGTGAGGATTGTGACCAGATGAAGCGAAAGAACGGGAGCGACGACTCTTCTACAAATACTAGCGTTGGATTCGATGTAGGCCCTCATCATTGGTCTTTACTTTGCAATTAGGAACATGCATGTTAGCGTTGTTTGATTATTGATAGACCCCATTTAGGCTAGTGGGATCGCCTCTGTCTGTAGAGGGGATTTACCTACACAACAATATCCACTCGTATATCTCAACATGAAGCAAGCCAGAGAAAATTCTATACTAATCTTCAAAAATATAAATTTGCAACCACCTTTCAGATGACAAACGAGGGCTTATATTCTCTTTCCTTGCAAATTCTAGTTCCTTTTGTTCTACCCAATCTCGAATTTATTTATTTGACAGATGCCACATAAATAGATCCCTTAAATAGATCCTGGCTTTAGCAACGAAACCATTTATTGTCTTTAGGTTTGGCTTACTCGGGTTTGATATTTTACTGCACACCAATAAAACCCTAAACCAATGGCCCTTTCGGCAACGACCTGCAAGCAGACAGTCTCACCCAAAGTGACTATGGGACAATACAAAACCAAGTTTTGGTAGCCTTGAGGGATGATGTGATGTGGTATTTTTGTGTTTTCTGATACTTAGCATTCATCATTTACTTCGCAGTCATAATTATGTTTCCACATTACATTTATTACTCAAAACATATCATATAAACCCTTAATCATTGTTGTGTTGTAATAAAATGAAACTATAATAAAATTGTTGTGCTACAACAGATAATAAGAAAATATACACATGAAGACATTGATTTAGCATGGTTCATCCCAATGTGGGACTATGTCCATAAGAGTTGTTGCTTACAATAGAGAATTTGTACAACAAACATTTCTTGGCCTGCGCACTTAGCTGCAGGTAGTCTGCGCACTTAGCTGCGGACTTAGGCCTCTGTGCACTCAGTTGCAAAGCCTCATCTTTCTTCCCAAGTACATATCACAATAATTCAACCATAAACATAGATTTGGATCATAAGATGATGATTCTTCTCTTTATTATTTGACCCTATTATATACTATTACATACAGGGTCCATCATTACAATACCATGGTCCATATACCATGGATGCCCCTAATACAAGCTATTATGGTCTGAAAGCCATTCATCATATACAAATTGCGTTCTTTTAACAAAAGGGAGGGGCTTTGACCCACTCTAAAGCCCATATACCACGCAGTATATCTACTACGTAGTTTTCTTTGGTGTTCTTTTGCTCCACTTCGCACTCCATTGTATCCTTTACTTCGCACTCCACTCCCCAAAAAGTGGAGTCTCCATCAAAATCTAGGCCAAGTTGGGTGCACCAAACACTATGAAAGGACATGAATATTATGCTAAGTTGCAGAAAGGAAACTATGGTAACTTGTATTCAATCATCCAGATATCATGGTTGCTTAAATATAGAATATTATTCTATCATTTCATAATTCAAGAATGCATGCATTGACTATCTAATTCACACTTGCAGAGTAAATAAAGTTCTAATTGCTAAATTCGGCAATGAAAGAACTAACGCTATATGATCTTGCAGGATGGAAAAATGAGTGAAAGGATTGGTGTAGATGGCACTTTTGGTCATAGAGTCCAAGACGAGGGGTGAAACTACTCCTAAACTAGGCTAGGTTATCATTCCAGGTCAAAACGGTGTCAAAACGGGCTACTATAGTTGAGTTATAGGATGTCTTATAGTGCTACAAGATGTCCTAAAATGCTACAGGAAATTGGCTGAAAGGGTTTGGAGGGTAAGAATGGTGAGACGATGTGTTGGAAGGGTGTATGAAAGTTGTGGAAAGTGTGTGGAAGGTGATCATCACCCTTAGCCAAGCCTAGTACTTCAAGAAGGTCGGATTTTGGCTAAGATGGCTTGCTCATGGTGACCTGAAAAATAGAGGTTTAGATCATGGGTTGGAATGTATCAACAGAAGGTTAAGAAGACCTAAATGGAGTTGGTGAAAAGGTTCCTTTTCTGCAGATAAACAACCCTGCAACAACACCTACAGTTGTTTCTCTTTTCATTTGCAAATTATTACATGTCAATGTGGAAAAGAAAAATTGAATTTGGAAAATATTATGTAACTACTACTAAGAACTTGATCTATGAAATGAACTACCTTATGCACTACAGAAATCATGAGAAGAAAAATAACTACTGCAAATCTTTCCAAGAAATCATAAACAACTATGTAACTAATGTTAAAGTTTGATCTATGCAATGAACATGAAATCACACTTTGTTTTTGGGTTGTGAGAGTGGGGCCCTCTAATCACGATCCCATGAGGGAGATGAGATAGGGTTCATTGTCACAAGATTTTTAATGTATTTTACTCTACCAAACTGCAACTATTAATTTATCCTCTAAGCTAATGGAATCATGAATAAGAAACAACTTAATCAATCTTCTAAACTAAAATAAACATGAATAAATTGCAGCAACTAATTAACATTCTAGACTAAGAATGTAGATATAAGAGAGGAACTTTTACTGCTAGGGTTGGGCCCTAACCCAAGAGCTTGAGCCTGTGAGTCAACTCAGTGCTGGATCAAAAGTGTTATGCAACCAGCTCACAAAATAGAAGAAAAGATATATCAATGACTTCAAAATTAGCCTCTTCAAGGGTACAACCTCCTTTACATTACACAAATGAACAATTCTTGGACAATACAAATGATAAGACCTCCTTTTTATATATATATGATTCAAAGGGGTCATAATATAATCAGAGTCGAGTTAACAATAATAATGTAAGGGAACACAAATAGCAATAGTGGGCTTCTATCGAGCACAATAATAACAATATGGGGACTACATGGGCACAACAATATAATAAGGGGGTTGCACTAATAACATGAAGGGGATACACTAGTAGTATAGGGACCTAACATGCCCCTGTCCTTCAAAAAAGTGTTTTCCTCAATGTTTGAGTAGTTCTAGATGCTTCTGTATAAAATTCTCATCCTCCCATGCAAAATCTTCAACAGCTAAGTTCTTCCACTTGATGAGATACTTTGAAATTGATCAATTTCGTAGCTCTTGGGTTCTTATTTCCATGACTGCTTCAAGTTCCAATATGATTTTTCCTTCCTCATCAGGTTTCGGTAATATTTTTTGAAATAGGAGCTTGTCACATATAAACTGGGTGCACTCAGGAAGATGCAAGAAGCTCCACTTTGTATGCCATAGTACCAATATTTTGCAACACCTTGTAAGGACCATAGTACTTTGGTGATAATTTAATATTCTTCTTAGCTTGCTTGAGGGACATTTGTTTGTATGGTTGTAGCCGTAAAAATACCAAGTCACCTACATCAAAACTTCCTTCAATGCGATGTTGATCTACCTATTGTTTCATTTGATTCTACGCCAAAGTGAGGTTATCCTCTAAGAGTTGGAGAAATTTTTGTTGATGCTTGATGTGATCTTCCATTGCTTGAACCTTATAATTTTATCTTAAATATTATGTGATGGATGGTGTATGATATCCATAAAGTGACATAAATAGGGTCATGTTTGCTGAAGCGTTATACCACCATTCAACCAGAGATAACCACTTGACCCATTGTGTTTTTTATCAGATACAAAGCAACGAAGATAGACTTCCAAACATTTATTCATTATCATCATTTGTCCATCTATCTTAAGAGTTTGAGGAGTGGTAATTCCTGCCAATGCACTACAAGATATGGTCATATTCATTTCTTCTTTCTCTAAGGTTGGTTGCTAGTGTATATCCTCTTCTTTTAATGTTTATTGATCCTTTTCTTCCTCCTCTTCACAATCTATGTAAAATCATTTATTCTCAACACACTTATGACCTTTAATGTATTTGTTATCACAACTGTAACAAAGCCTTTTTTCTCTTTTTTCTTCCAATTGTTGTGGTGTTAAACTTGTAGGTTGTGGAAGGCTAGGAGAAACAACACTTCCATATTTATAATTGTGAGTCGTAGGATTCCTTGTTGCCATAATTTTTCTTTCAAATTTTATTACCAACCTAAATGCCTTCTCCAATGAATCAGGTTCCCAAATTCAAACCTCATGTTGAATACTATCCTTTAAAGTCCCTATGAAGACATCAATCCTATGCTTCTTTGGAATATCATTTACCCTTGTATTCAATTTTTAGAAGTCCTCAATGTGCTCTTCCATTGAACCCTTTTGTTTAAGATTTATCAATTGGCTAAAGAAGGTGTTACTCTTTGTATCCTCATAATGTGTTATCATTTCCTCCATGAAAATTGACCAGGTGACAAGTGGTTTACGAGAACAAAGCTCTCTATACCATACAAACCAATTTAGTTCTAATATAAATATGCAATACATACCTTTTGTAACAGTTGCACATCATGTAGATCAAAATATTAATCCATCTGTAGTATCCAAGTTACTGGATCCTTGCCATCAAACTTCCTCATATCTCTTTTTCTTTCTTTTAGGAGATCGATATTAAAATGATCGTAACCCTTTAAGTTCATATCTCCAAGCTCTACAATTTCGCCCTATGGTATCCATCTAAGTCCTCTTTCCAACCCCATAGGTCTGATAGAGATTGGATTCATAGAGAAATAGTTATTCTCAATCTCCCACGATGATCTTATTATAGATTGGTTCAGTAGAGCGAACTTGTACGAAGTACCATGTATCATTGTTTCAACCTTCTAACCTGAAAACAATAGCCAACAAACTACAATCTTTCCTCTTTCTATCACTTTTTATGAAATTTGAATCCAATGCTCAGAGAGAAATTTATACAATTCTCCCAAGGTTACATGTTTGAGATCGAATTCTAGAACCTACAAAAATCCTAACTTCCATGGATCATATCTCTAAAAATATGGCGAATAAATATCTAAAATTTCTACATGAGGTTCACCCTGATTTCTACTCAAATGGGTTTTAATTTTAGGTTATGAATCTTCGTAGATAAAAATCGATAGCAAAAATTCCATGATGACCTATTTGAAATGGAATTTAGGAGCCTGCAAAAACCCTAACTTCCTCAGTTCATATCTCCAACAATATAGCGAGACAAGGTCCAAAATTCAGTCACGTGGTTCATAAAGATTTTGGCTCATATGGGTTTTATTTTCAGTTTTTGAAGCTTCATAGAAACAAATATATATTGAAAATTCCATGATTGGCCTGTTTGAAATAGCGAAACCTTAGAATCCAAAGCTCTGATACCAAATGTTATGCAACCAGCTCACAAAATAGAATAAAAGATAGATCAATGACTTCAAAATTAGACTCTTCGAGGGGAAACCTCCCATAATAATAACTCTTGGATGATACAAATGACAAGACCTCCTTTCTATATATAGGATTCTAAGGGGTCACAATATAATCAGAGCCGACATAACAATAATAATATAAGGGAGCAACAATAACAATAGTGGGCTTCTATGGGGCACAATAATAACAATATGGGGACTACATGGTCACAATAATATAATAAGGTTTTTTCACTAATAACAATAAGGGGCTACACTAATAGTATAAGGACCTAACAAAAACAGAATTTCTCATTATCATTCAAAAAGTGTCAAATACATCATAAAAATAACCGTCAAATGTGCTTCAACTTAATGGCCTCTTGGCTACAACAAAAATTTGAATCCAAATGAGTCCCTTAGCTTGTTTATTTATACAAAAGTGTAGCTACCAACATCTCCCTAGAAAATAAGGATATTTTCCCGCCTAACTCAAGAATAGGTGAATCTGCCTCTTCCTTGACTTGCATTGGCTCGGCTACCAATGAATTCGGCCTACTTGGCCACCAATGACACTGAGTTGATGAGATAGAGTGGGGGATATTCAACTGATTTGAGGAATTAATGAGGTGGACCATCTCCTAGAATCTCTCTTGCTTTTCTACTCCGAGCTCCTGCACTCAAATCATCTCAAAAGTGCTCAAATTCTTGCATTTAACACACATTAGGCCACATGACATAGTAACACATCTTTACTCCTCACACTAAGCATAATAAACAAAATTTGTAGATAAATGTGAGAAAAAAATAATTTAATAAGCTAGAGGATGGCATTGTGACCCATATAATATACTTATTGATGAGCCTCATCAGCTACTATTGCTCTTACTCTTGTTCTGGGATCAACATGTACATTTGATGAATGTGAGAACCAAGTCTTTTGTATCAAGATAGAGGAAGGTATTGAGCCATCCCATGACTTGAGTGGACATGAAGTGGACAAGGGCTCAATACTTTTACAAAGAAGTTGGAATCAAGAAATAGACCATCATACTATATAACCCAGGAAAAAAAAAGGCACTTAAGGATCTTTGATTTCCCTGTCTACTTTCATGTTCCATGGGAAAAGAGTACCAAGATGGAAGCTTCAAGTAAGAAAGGTATGATTATTGGTTATTTTGAAAATTTTAAATCTTATAGAATATATGTACCTGGATAAATAAATATAGAGTTTATCAAAGATATAACATTTGATGAAGATGTAGCTCTTTGAAAAACCATAAACACTCCTCCTCCTACTAATGTTGAAAGATAGAATGATGCCTTAGATGCACAAGAAGATCCCAAGCCTGAGCTTGATCTTGCTGATGAACCCATGGATCCCATGGACTCCTTCAATACTTTTTCATGTGCTAGAAAAACATGATTATGGTTTCATGACACTTTACAGGATGTTGATAGACATGCTGCTCCCAAAGGAACCTTCAGAGAAAGCATGAAACCATGTCGATTCCAAGGATATGTTGTATCCATTAGCAACATTATTCAAGTTGAACCATGCACTTTTGAAGAAGTTGTGAAGGCTCAAGTGTAGAAAGATGCAATGACTAAAGAATATGATTTCATCATTCATAATGATATATGGGAAGTGGTTCCAAGACCCCAAGGTAAATCTATTGTGTCTTCTAAATGGTTGTATATAATTAAACATGGTATTGATTCCAGTATTGAAAAATATAAATCTAGATTTGTGGCTAGAGTGTTCTCTTAGAAAGAGGGAATAAACTGTGATGAAATATTTGCACCCGTTGTCCATTATACAACCATATGATTTATTGTGGCTCTAGCTATTAATTGAGGATGGTCCCTTCACCAAATGAATGAGAAGATTTGTTTTCTGCATGACTTCCTCAAGGAAGAAGTATTTGTGGAGCAACCATAAGGCTTTGAAGTACATGGCCAGAAAACTCATGTGTTCATACTAAAGAAATCCCTTTATGGTTTGAAGCAAGCTCCAAGAGCTTGGTATGCCTACATTGGTAGCTTCTTAATGAAGCTTTCTTTTACTAGAAGTAATGTTGATCCAAATATTTACTTCAAGAGAGTCCAAGGTATGCCTTTTTATGTTGGTATTATATGTTTATGATTTATTTTTGACCGGTGGTGAACCTCTTATCCTCCAGTGTAAGAGGGACTTAGCTTCCTAATTTTAAATAAAATATCTTCATTTGATGCACTACTTTCTGGGTCTTGAAGTATGGTAGAGACCTGGGGAGATTTTTCTTTCTCAAGGAAAACATGTTGTCAAGCTAATAGAATGATTTGGTATGACATAATGCAAGTCTATGAATTTTCCAATGGAAATGAATTTCAAGAAGCTATGTGGTGAAGTTGTAGGTCTTGATTTGGAAAATCCTTCTGAGTATTTTCAACTAATTGGGGCACTGATGTTCTTAGTGAACACTAGACCGGACATATGTTTTGTAGTCAATACTTTGAGCAAATATACGGTTAAGCCATCACATGCACACTAGATTGTTACAAAGCATGTGTTGATTACCTGCATGGGACCATCAATCTTGGATTGAGATATATTACTGAAAAATGTAAGACTTCATGGATATATTGATGTTGATTGGGTTCATAACTCTGTTGATAGAAAGAGAACTTCTAAGTGCTACTTTAGCTTGGGATTTTCCATTATCTCTTGGATGAGCATAAAGCATAAAGTCTGTTGCACTAAGTATAGCTGAAGTTGAGTACATTTTTGCTAGCATGGCTAGTTGTGAGGTAGTATGGATGAGTAAGCTCTTTGGAGAGCTATTTGAGCAAGTTGTAGACACAAAAGTTATATATTATGACAATAAGAGTGAGATTTTTCTTGCAGAAAATCCTATGTTCCATGACAAGTCGAAGCACATTGAAATCAAATATCACTATAAATGGGATATGGGGTAGGGAGGAGTAGTGAGGATCCATCATATTGTGATTGATGATCAGATAACTAACATTCTTACCAAGCCTTTACCAAAAGGAAAGTTCTTGGTTTTTAGAGAGAAGCTTGAACTTATGGATGTGACCCTTCTGAGAAGTGGTCACATCTGTTCAAGAACACTGAGATGCCTTCCCCCCCATCAGAGCTCATAGGATTAGGGAATGAATCCAAAAAGATCTTGAGGATGAGGGACCTCTTGTATAGTGTGTTCCACAAGAGTAAGCCTCAGTATGCATCCGACCCACAGTATGGGATGTGGGAAGAGCCACATATCTGGCCAATAGGTGTAGTGAGACTTATTTGTGTGACTTGTCTAAGATGAAAGTGTTCCACCACTTGACATTTAATGAAACTTGGATGTCCGAGATCCTTGTCATGTGTTGGAAAGTATATCCCCCCAGGCATTGATGAGCCTTGTATGTGTGATATCATTGTCATGTGTTGACAAGTGGATCCCCCAAGCAGTGATGAGCCTTGGATGTGCTAGATCCTTGTCATGTGTTGAAAAGTGGATCCACCCAAGCATTGATGAGCCTTGGATGTGTGAGATCCTTGTCAAGTGTTGAAAAGTGGATCCCCCCAAGCATAGATGAGCCTTGGATGTGTGAGATCATTTTCATGTGTTGATGCATGGATCCCCCCAAGCAGAGATGAGACTTGGTTGTGTAAGATATTTATCATATGTTGGCAAGTGGCATTGCCCCCAAGTGAATATAGGGTGATGGATGAATATCCCCTATAATTATTCTTCTTCATTAGAGTGAGAAATCATTGTTCTAGATGATACAGAGAAAATATGAACAAAGATGAGTAGAGAAAGAAAATATTTTTTTTGCAAAAAAAAAAAAAATCCTCCCTAGCTAAGAAGGAGTGTTGAAAATTGGCAGCTCAAGGATGAATTTATAAAAATAGAATTTCTAAAAATATAAAGTCTCAAGTATGACTTTCCAAAAATAGTAAATCACCTTACATCGCATTGTTGATGGAAAATCCCTTTTTAATCACCTATCAATCCTAATATTTCAATTTTGACTTTATCATCATCATCATCATCATCATTATTATTATTATAAATAAATTAAAGTCTCTCAATCATGAGAGTCAATCATGTCATATGCAACTCCCCTTAATTAATGCATATGTTAGTCTCTCTTATTGGATTCATTCCTCTCTCTCTTTTATCCTCTTACACTCTCTTACACACTTTAATGACTCGTCATAAAAATATTCTTCTTACACCTCTTTAATGCATAAGTTACACTTCTCTTTTAAATGTATAAGTTAAACTCCTCTCCTTTATGGAATAATTTACACTCCTATTTTGGCATATGTAACTCCTCCTCAAGGAATGTGTATTGCTCCTCCTTTATGTCAATAATTCATTGCCCATCCTATATATATGTGTTCCATATCATCTCACCTCACTTACTTGTGCATTGTGAATTCAAACTCGAGAGGGAGTTGGAGAGACTTGAAGGAGATTGTGAGAAAGAGAGACTTGGAGTAAGAGTAGACCTTGGAGAGCCAAAGTGATTCAGTGTTTGCATCAGCTACTACTATCAGATATATTCTTCATATTTGGGTTAACTTATTCATTCTTTCTTTGTACTTTGTATCTCTATGAATAATTGATTTCTAATAGAAGAAGAATATGGTTTTGTTTTCCCCTTGTGGGTTTTTCCCTGGTCATTGACCTAACTTCATTGTGTCTCATTGATTTCTTGGTTGTCGTTCATTGTGCATATGCTTTATATGGTTTATGTTCTATCTATAATTACTTAACTTAATTTGAATCATAAATAAGTTTTAGGTTTAAGTGATTGTAATAGCATAGAACATCAAAATTTCAATAGCTTCTCAGTTGTAGTTATTACAGTAGCAACAACAACAATGAGGGAGTTGTGATGTAGTACATTCATAGAGGAGCAAGATTAGGGTTATTCATAACCCTTTTCTTGCTAAGATGGAGTGTTGGAATTGTAGTAAGAAAAGGCTTCATTTGACTTGTGCCTTAGTCAAATTGGATAAATTTGATTCTCCACATCAGCGGGATGACTTGGATTGTTGTTAGTTGGAGCAAAATGGCCTTGTCTCCTAATTAAATTAGTAAATTTGAGTTATAGGCTAGAATTAGATTTTTGCATGGGTTGATTGCTAAAATATAGCAATCTAGTGGATTTATTGTTAGTTAAACTTAGATAACTGAGCTCTAGTCTTTAGTGGAGTCAGTAGGAGTTCAGTTGAGTAGTTATAACAGTTGTTAACTCACTGCCCTCTTAGTTAAGTCCTTAATGTTGATGGTGTTGGATAATGCCAACATACAAGGTATCTCCCCTATAATTCCCAATTAGACCTCACACCATTTGGTATAGGAGTCCCATCCATATTATGGCTCAGTCACCATTTACTTAAAGATTTTCCTTGGCTTGAGAAGTTAGCATGAGAGAGAAGTGTGCATGTAATTTTCAATGAGAAAGAGAGTATGCCTTATGAAATGTTCAATTGTAGAATGTATTGATATTCTTTCATTGACAAGAACAAAAGTAAGCCTTCAAGAGAGAAGTAGTAGTATTGATCTAGTGAAGACACATGAACATATGCATGAGAGAATCATTAAACATTAATAAAAAATAGTTCACATAAATGAAACGATTGTTATAACCATCTCAACAAACTTTCAATAATATAAGAACTAAATCCACCAAAATAGTTCAATTTCTTCAATACATAAGAGTGAAAATGTAAACCACAAACATTCAAAGAATAGTCTTAAAACATCCATGATCTACGCATGAAAATGGGTTGTCCCAATGGGCTTCAAGTATTAAGAAAAATTTCCAAGATAAATGAGTACAATGAACACCACTTGCTCCAAATAATGGAGCATTAGAGCCACCACTTTCTCTCCAAAAGGACTATCTCTATCTCTCTTATGCCTTTGTGGGAGAAGCCAAGGTGAAGAGTCCCCTCTTTGAGTAATGAGGCCTCTTTTATAACTAGAGATATGAATCTTCCTATCCTCATGAATATTGAGTTTCTCATATGGATTTTTGACTTCGAATGACCTTTGGAATTCTAACCCTTGGTTTTCCAAATGACTTTTGAACTTCAACATGATTTTCGGACTCCTTTGTGTCTTTTGGAATTCTACATGTGACCTTTAGGCTTCTACATGTGGCTCTTTTGTCCATACATTACCCTTGGACTTCCATATATTTGTATTTACAATAATTACATCATTACTTCCACATGATGTGGCGAAAACTATTGAAAATAGCAACAAGAAATGTTAAAAATAGAATTGCTATAAATAGCATTTCAAGATACCTTCCTATTTTAGTTAGTCCCTGAACTAAAATAGAGAAGTAAAAATTCGAATTTGATCTTACCAATTGTTTGAAAAATAATTAATTAATTCACCATGAGTTAATTAGTTGTAGAAAATCAAACATGAAGTCTATGTGAAGACATGCAACAGTTTCTTCGTTGATTGAGGAATTTATCCATCAGTTAAAGAGATAAGGATGACTTGTAATATTGAGTTGTAATTAGTTGGCTGAGTTAAATGAGTCAAGTCTAGTTAGATTAATTCAAACAGTTTGTTGAATTAATTGTGAGTTCAGTTAGTTAATGCATGCTTGCATGTAATTGCTACACTTCAGATAACTGAATATTCTCTCATAAATAACTCATGCATGTCAGTTCATACAGAGACCTAGTTGAGATCAGATGGAGGGACAGTGTACTATCAGTTGCAGGAATATTCCTTGGTGGATATCTCTTACATGCAGAAGGAATTCTTTCCTTGAGGATTGCGTAGTTACTTCTTCCTGTTTAGTGAGTGTGATGAGGCCAATTCACACATGTGGCTTCACTGAACCCCAAGAAAAATTGCGCAAGGAAATAGGAGGCTTGGAGGGCTTGAGGAGGACATATACTGTGTCTATTCAGTCTGTGAGTTGTATTGTTTGATTACATAGAGAGTAGGATAGCTTGAGAGCTGATTCTTTTTGTAACTTGAACATATTTCCACTTGTACGATAATACAGAGCTGGGGTTTTAGGCTGAGGCTTTCCCTGGCTTATTTCTTCTATTTTATTTGTGATTGATTTCTCCTTATCAGTTATATGTGTTCTATTGATCTTGCTCATATTCGATTAAGCTTTTGCATAATTGTTTGTAGAAGTAGATCAAGTATTTTTCTTTAGTATATTGCATTATCAGGTGACCTACAGTGGGAAATTCTACATGGTATCAGAGCAAAGGTGATCAAAGAAGAACAGTATACAAGAAGGGAGAAGTTCAAAGTTTGTGATTCTTGAATATAGAAAGTGAGTTCTTATCACATCTCTATTTCACCTGTGTCGTTCAACGATTTAAGACTCGAATATGCCCTTGATGGTAGTTTGAGTTATATATCCTGGAAGGATTGCATGGAAGTAGTATTAGAGGATAATGTTCTAAGTGACTTCATTGATCAAGAAGTCCCCAAGTCGACTGATGCTACTAAATTGGTGGAATGGAAGAAATGTGTGGCTAGAGCAAGGAGAATCCTTCTGGAGGGAGTTTGAGACCACATAGTCTCGAGTCCCCATGGGAAGGAGACAGCAGTTTCACTGTGGAAAAAATTGAAATATCTATATTAGAATAGCAGTGATCAGAGGAAGTTGGCGTTGAAAGACAAGCTTCAAAAAATCAATTGTGAAAAGTGCGACACGATCTCTATGTATCTAAACAAGCTCACCACCTGTAGGGATGAGCTTGGAAGCATAGGGATCACGACATCCAATGATGACATGGTGAGTCTTGCACTCCTTGGTCTTCCTAAGAGCTGGCATAGCTACCAAGACTCAGTGAATGGAAGAGAAAAACTGCTAGATTGGGAACGACTTTGGTCAGATCTGATGCAGGAGGAGATAAGAAGAAGCACCAGAGATGGATCCTCATCAAAGCAAGATGATGAGGAAAATCTCATTGACTGTGCGATTTAACCAAGTACTGCCAGTAAGTGTCCCAATTCAACTTGGTTAAACCCTTGATTGACTCTGCCTTTTCTTCAGCTTTTTGTCTCTAGCTTGTCTGTAGTTGATGTGCCTTTGGGAGAAATCCCAGAGTGGTTTCTGATATCAGGTTTGCTTTATGCAAATTTTCATTAGCACAATCAATGACATTGCTCGCCACTGTCGCTGCTTCTTCCGCTACCTGTTCTGCCTTTTTAATCTGTGTGTCCCACTTATGGAACAACATTTCTTTGTGGGCTTCTTTGATTTTGAGCAAGCCTACTTTCTTCCCTTCCTCTGTTTCCTTCCAAATCAAATAATCAGAAATTTTCTTATCAATTAAATCATAATCGAGTCTCAAGTCCACGACTTGACTTGTAATTTTATCGCTCATCTCGCAATGGGAGCTCCATTGCAATATTCTTTGGTAGAGTGCCTCCTGCTGTTGCAAGAGTTGGTCATTCAAGGCAAGGGCTTCTAAGACAAATTCTGTGATTTTGGGGTCGTCTTTAGGCATTTCTAACATGGCCTGTAATTTATGTTCCTTTTTGGCCAAATTACTCTGATACCCCAGTTGCATCTGTTGAAAGTCCTGTTGTAATTTTTCTAATTTCTCTTCCACTTCTCGATTAGAACTGGCCTGTTGTAACTGTTGTTTCAAAACTAGGATTTGTTCCTCTCTATCCTTAAGTAATAGTTGTACCTTGGACACTTTATCGATAGTAGCAGAAGCATAGGCTCCTGTGATCTGGGATAACTTAGTCAAATTTTCAGTAGGGTCAATGGTAGGGTCTCACCAAAGGACATCTAGCTGCTCTACCTCAGGTGAGAGTACACTGTCTAATTTTCATTTCTTCCTTTGTCTTCTTACCACTACTTTGTGCTGCAGACTATAAAATACATCTAGAGGAGGAATCTCCTCTATCTTCAACATGATTTCAAACATTGGGGCCATGGGAATATGCTCTGTTTCTGAAGCATTGCTAACTGTTTCAATGACCATATCTGTCATTGTCTGCACTGTATTCTCAAGTGTCTTCATGTTCTGCTCCTCAGTATTTATCAATTCATTAAATGTTTCCCACTCTTTATCCAGCTCCATTCTCACTAGCTTTGGTGGCTGGATGAGGGGAGTGGGAACCTTCACCTGTGGTGTCGACAAAACTTGTTTCTCTGGGTGTTCTTTAGATTGGGTAGTATCCATGACTGACCCTTCACTTTTATTATGGTCACTCTCAGACCGTTTAGAGTGTTCTGGTGATTCTTTCCTAGACTTTGACCTGGACTTGTTTGTACCCGAACTTCCACTTAAACTAATGCTAGGAGTTGGCTCCCTTATTGGTTCCAAGCACAACTTATCTAAGGGGATGTTTGCTAGTCTCCTATCTCTGTAAAGTTTGAATTCTTGGAATTCCGTTGGGGGGAATTGAATTTGAGCCATATGAAAAATTTCTTTCAGTGTGCTCTTCTACTGGAAGATGTCATCAAAAAGATCATCTTCTTTGGTGAATACCTTTATCTTGACAGTCGTAGTAAAATTCTTAATTACATCAAGGGGATCGAATTGTCTCCCTGGAAATTTAAATAGTCGTAGGCTCAGCATGTTGTCTACTTCTCTGAAGGCATGACCTAAATCAAACAGTGAAAAGGCCCCACAGGCCACAGGAAATTATGGCCAAACGGCCTTCTTCTTGTCTTTCAATTCTTTGCTCATTCCTCCAACCACATAGGTCTGGTAGGAAATTTCTCGAGCCAATAACTTATCAAGAACATACAAAGGAAGCACATGAGGGGAAGCAATGCTTCCAAATACTCTGACATAAGTGAAAAACTCTTCTCCAAACCATCTTCCGACAGGAAGAATATCAACTTCCGCTTCGAGGGAAAATCTTGGGGTGTCTTTATTATACAACATTCTATGAAGAGGTAACATAACTCCATGACAAATTCTATAAAAATATGGTGTAAACTTGGAATCCCACAATTCCTTATGATAGATGTGAATGGGTAAGGGATTCTATATAGTCCACTTCCAACCCATTAAAGGAAATCTGGAAATAGAACAGATTGCATCCGTAACATAAGCAACTAAAAAGAAAGGAGGATAAATCCTCTGAGAGGGAGTTCTTTTAGACCAGTAGTTCCAAATAGCCGAGGCTAAATTATCAGACAATATCTAGGCCCAATCCATAATAGTGGTTTTAGTGGCCACATCTAATAAGGGTAGCCACTCGGATGAAAACTTGTTGATGTCAGGCCTTCCAAATAGCCTACATAGCATAGCAGCAGCAAAACAATACGGGGAGGAGAGGGAACCAGTACTGTACATACCATGTTTGTATTTTTTCAATGACTCTTCCTTTTCCAACCAGTTCTTGGTGCACTCCACCAAATCTTAATTTTCTTTGGTGAATTTCTCCACGAACTACTTGTTGTAGCTTGCCTACAGCTCTAGTAAATGATACATAAGCCTTAAATCCTGTGGGGTAAATGACCCAATGAGCTCCTGGCTCTGAGACTTGAATTGTCTATCTGTTATGTCAGCACTATCCAATAACCACTTGACCATGTCTGTATATGGAAGTATCTTAGGCCTTGCTGCTATGCGGTGTAGAAATGAGCATGCAAATTCAGTAATTGATGCTTCAGATGACCCGTGTGAGTCTGCTATCACTATAGCTTCCATAACTCTGGGGTTTTCTTCTTCTAGCAGACTGTACATGGCTTCCCAAGTGGATATGTTGGATTCTCTAGTACAAGTGGTGTCTGTGAATAAGGGCATCATCTCTATTTTCTCAACAACCAGAGCTTTTCCCTTCTTTCCCATTACGTTCTGCACACTACTGTGTATATTATTCTGCTTGCCGCTCCTACAAGTTTACAAGTAAGGAAAAAATAATGGTAAGTGATATGGTGATGGGAAAGCTCTTAATTCTGAAATCATATCAAATATATCACCCTACGTGAAACAACCTTTCGATCAGATATAAATCTTATCTCATAAATGACCATCAATAAACCACTAAGTTGACATTAATGCCCATAACTCGTTATCGGATTACAAGAAATATTTCATTGAACAATGTGTTGGAAATAATACTGAGATGGGGGGGTGAATCAGTATTATCAGGTCAAATATTCCTTTTCTAAAACCAAATTGTATATGCTACTTCAGTTAATTAAACCCGCGTATATACGCAACTATTCAGAAGGAAACCCGCGTATACAAAGAAAACTTTTAATTTACTTTAACTTTCTGATGATGATTGTTAATCTGTGATGCAGAATCGAATAACCAGTAACCAGAGATAGTAAAACATAGAGGAAATACAATCACACACAAGAACACAAGATATAAGGTGGAAACCCAATGTGGGTGAAAACCACCTGCTGCAATTCGTCTCTATCTTTCTTTAATTAGAAACTTTTACAATGTACTGGTGCAGTCCTTTACCAGTACGCAGGCTGCAACCTGCAGAGAGCTACAACTC
>APFE030419114.1:0-17538 GCA_000404065.3 Pinus taeda
TTCAAGCCTCATTGTAAGACAGTTCAGAGGCATGTAGCCACACATCTCTTCTCAGAGATAAGCTACCATCGCCCTAGCTGGTTTATTTCCATTTCCGGTTGTAAGCATATTTCAGTATTTTCCATTAATGAAATGAAGTATTATTTCCGCTGCATCTTTGTGTATATGGTTATCTCTGTATTTTATTGCATTCCTGTTTAAATCTGGATCATCTAAGCAAACATAGAAATAGGAGGGTTTCATACATTACCTGAGTAGGCCAGACCAAGAGTTCGAGGAGCAGAACTGTTGCCAAATCGACAAAACTGAGACAAAAGGAGAATTTTCGGTCAGAGTCGACACCATGAGGAGGTCGAAGTGAAACAGGGAAGGGATCAATTACCTATTTTGAGCCGCAGAAGTCTACGAAGTTGTTGCCTAAATCTAAAAACGTCAGAGGTTAAACCCTTTCACATGCATAACGGAGACTACAGGCAAAAATAACCATAGGAGAGACAAAAATACAATAGCAGAGGCAATAAAACAATAGCAAGGGATGACTATCAGATGAGAAACCAAATTCTACAACCAAATCATAGCAGAACAGAAGGACAAGACTAAGGAGCTTACCGCGTGAATAGAATTCGAGCGAGAATGGACTCGAGCCACAAAAGAAAACCACAAGGAAACACATAACCAAGTTTGGTAGGATAGCATTCACCCACAGCCACACCTGGAGGAGAACCATAGGTTTCCATATTCGCCAGAGCAAGAAACACACAGTATAACCAACAAACCGTTGCAGCAACCTCACAGCCGAACAGAACAATCTCGAGTGACCAGGAAGCCAAAACATTTTGGCCAAAGATCAAAGGGAGGGAACCAAGCCCGAGGTTCATAGGTGAAACTTGAATGCCACATTAACTCACTCCCAGTGCCAACCAAATATTTACTGACCACCTTGCATGCAACTACTGAAAACATACTAAAACTAACACGTCATAAAGTCTGGCAATAGGTGTAAAGCCGAGGACACGCGACGTTGTGGGCAAGTGTGGGCTAGGTTACGTCATAGTGGTATCAAAGAAGTTGTTTATGTTAATAGGAGGAATAGAGAGAGGAAGGCGAGGTCATGGCAGAGGTGCTCAAATATTGGCAGAGGAAGGATTAAGAGAGGAGATTAGAATTCTTATTGCCCGGTTGGAGGTAGTAGAGGCAGGTAGACAAAGAGATCCGGAAATAGGTGATGACAGTGAAGAGGAAACTGAAGGAGCAATAGATGGACCAGAAGGTGAGTCTGCAGAAGTGAGATTGTTGAGATATGTTTTAGTAGCAATCAGTAAACCCAAGCCAGAAGTCATGACTTATGATGGTAGCTTGCCTATCGAAGTTTTATTGGATTGGATTAGTGAGATGGATGAATACTTTGAGTGCAAGGAAGTCAGCGAATATTGTAGAGTTAAATTCATTGCGACGAAATTGAAGGGACACGCAGCCCTATGGTAGGATAATGTCCAAAACGAGAGGAAAAGATTGAACAAGGCACTGATTAAAACTTGGTCAAGGATGGTGGCCAAGTTAAAGGGAAAATTTATGCCGAGAGACTATCAGATTACATTAAACAAGTAGGTGCAAAATCTGAGACAAAAAGGATTGACGGTGAGGGAGTACACGGAGGAGTTTTATCAAGTGAATTTGTGAGTCGAATGTACAAAATATACAACAGAAAGAATAGCCAGGTATGTTAATGGGATAAGGTTAGATATTTTGGATGAAATTTGTATTTTGTCTTCAAACAACACTCAGGAAGCATATCAGAGTGTGATGAAGCCTAAAGAGAAAATTACTGGAAGGAAGAATGCCTGGAGAGGATGAGGAGCCAGCCGAGCGAAAGGCCAGTCCTATGGCAGAGGTCGGACTTCTAATAGCAACAAGGAAGGCAGCAATTCTAAAGCTTTTGGATCAGTAGACATAGGTGACAACACGAGAGGCGGTAGGTGATCCCAGTGAGGCAGGGGAAATGGCAGAGGTAGAGGGGCTCGTTATCAGTGTTACAGGTGTCATAAATGGGGACACCGATCGTTTGGATGTCCAGAAATAGATCAAGCTGGACAACGTGGTGCGTATGTGGCGGATTCAGAGGAAGCATCAACACCTCCCCAAGAAGCAGAGAATTCTCAAGAGACAGGGGAAGCTCTCGTGCTACACAAGGTGTTGTTAAAACCAGTCAAGAAGGTCACTGAACCGATGTAGTGGAAGGCTTTGTTTAGGACAATTTGTAAGTCGTGAGGTAAGTACTGTAAGTTAACTATTGACAGTGGTAGTACTGATAATTTAGTTTCCACACTGATGGTGGAAAAATTGGAGTTACAACGCTTGAAGCATCCTAACCCACACAGAGTTTCATGGCTACAAAAAGGCCATCAGTTGCTGGTGGATGAATAGAGCGAGGTAGAGTTTCAAATAGGAAGATATAAGGACAAGGTTGTTTGTGACATCATGTCGATGGATGTATGTCACCTACTGCTGGGCAGACCTTCGCAATACGATAGGAAAGTGGTACATGATGGATTGACGAATTGTTATAAATTTGTGAAGGATGGAATCAAGCATACGCTTGTGCCCATCAAGGAAGAAGGGACAGCAGAGACTAGTGAACCAGGAACATTGTTGGTCAGCAGAACACAATTTTTAAGACAGGCTGAGGATAGTGAGATAGGTTATGTAGTTATGAAGAAAGAAAGGACAATATTGTTGCATATAAAGGTATCAAATTTACCTACAGAGATCCAGCAAATGTTGCAGGAATTTACAGACATAGTTGTAGATGACTTGCCAGACAAGTTACCCCCCAAACAGAGCATAAGTCATCATATTGACTTCATACCCAGAGCCAGTTTGCCAAACAAAGCAGCATATAGAATGAGCCCCAAGGACAATGAAGAAATTAGGAAGCAGGTGCAAGAGTTGTTGGACAAGGGTTTGATAAGGGAGAGCTTAAGCCCTTGTGCAATTCCAGTGGTCCTCACTCCCAAGAAGGGAGGAGAATGACAGATGTGCACTAACTCAAGGGCCATCAATAAAAACACCATCCAGTACAGGTTTCCATTGCCGTAGATGGATGATATGATGGATTGTTTAAGCGGGGCAACTTAATTCTCTAAGATTAACTTGAAGAGTAGGTACCATCAAAGTCGGATACGAGAGGGAGACGAGTGGAAGACAACCTTGAAGACGAACGAGGGGTTGTACGAATGGCTAGTCATGCCATTTTGGCTGAGAAACGTGCCAAGTACATTCATGAGGTTAATGAATGAGATGGTGAAGAAGTACATTGGGAAGTTTGTGATAGTATACTTGGATGACATACTTATTTTCACCAGGACAAGGGAATAACACCTTCAACATGTGCACAAGGTGCTGGAGAAATTACAACAGAATAAACTTCTAATAAATTTGAAGAAATGTACTTTTCTGTAGAAAGAATTGATTTATTTGGTGTTTGTAATAGAAGAGAATGAACTGAAGATGGATCCGGAGAAGGTGGTAGTGATAGTGAATTGGCCCTCTCCAAAAAATTTATTTGAGGTATGTAGCTTTCACAAATTAGCGAGTTTTTATAGAAAATTCATAAAGAATTTCAGCGAGATTTGTGGGCCTATGATAGACACCATCAAAAAGGCCAGCTAGCCTTTTTGATGGAAAGAGGCAGCGGAGAGAAGTTTCTAGTTGTTAAAGAGAAAGATTACTGAGAGGTTGATCCTGAGATTACCAGATTTCAAGAAGTTATTTCAGGTTCGTTGTTATGACAGTGGGACAACAATCGGAGTTGTACTCAGTAAGGAGGTTAAGCCTGTAGCGTTTTTTAGCGAGACGATAAACGAGAGTTGACAAAAATACTCATTGTATGATAAGGAGTTCTATGCTATTATACAAGCATTAAAACACTGGAGGCACTATCTATTGGGAAATGAATTTGTGTTGTTTTCGGATAATTCTGCACTATAGTATGTAATGTAGCAGCATAAGATAAACCACAAACACACTAAATAGGTGGAGTATTTGCAGAGTTTCAATTCCGTATTGAAGCATATTAGCAGGCAAGCAAATAAGTTGCTGGATGCGCTGAGTAGGAAAGCTCTACTTCTGCAGGAAAGCACTGTGCAGGTGTTGGGTTTTGAGCACTTAAAGGACTTATACCAAATGGATACAGATTTTAAGGAAGCCTATAAGGCATGCTAGAACCCTTTAGTGAGAGATAACAGTCCTTGGTTGGACTACAACCTACAGGAAAAGCTGTTGTTTAAGGGAGGACAACTGTGCATACCTGACTGCTCGATGAGGGAGAATATTATTCGAGAGAAGCATAGTGGTGGTTTGGCCAAACATTTTGGCATGGACAAGAACCTCGAGCACCTTAGTCATTTTTACTTTTGGCCAAAGATGCAGAGAGATGTACAGCGATTCGTGGCCAGATGCAAAGTGTGCCAATTAGCAAAGGGTCACAATCAAAATACAGGACTGTATACATCGTTACCTATTCCAGGCAAAGCATGGGACTCAGTCAGCTTGGACTTCATCTTAGGTCTACCTAAGGCACGGTGAGGTTATGACTCAGTAATGGTAGCAGTGGACAAGTTCTAGAAAATTGTGCATTTTATTCCTTGCAGAAAAACCAATGATGCCACCCACGTGGCCCACTTGTTTTTCAATGAAATTGTTAGGTTGCATGGATTGCCTAAATCTATCCTTTCGAACAAGGATGTGAAGTTCACTGGACACTTTTGGCATACCTTATGAAAAAAATGGACACACAGCTAAGCTACAGTTCTGCATATCACTCGCAAACCGACGGACAAATAGAGGTTGTAAATAGGAGTCTAGGAAACCTGTTACGAAGCTTGGTCAGAGAGAATTCACAGATGTGGGATCGAGCGCTTGCACAAGCAGAGTTGGCTTACAAAAACTCGCCTAAACGCAACACAGGTTTCAGTCCATTTCAGATCCTGTACGACATGCATCCTTGAGGAGTGCATGAACTGCGAGACCTAGGACTGCATCAAAGGCGAAGCACAGATGGAGAAGATTTCGCTTATGCGATGAGAGATTTTCATGAACAGGTAAAGATTAAATTATAGGACAACAGGTTAAAGTATAAATGCAAAGCAGATCTAAAGAGAAGAGTAGTACAATTTGACATGGGGGATGAAGTCCTCACGCATTTACGCCAAGAACGCTTCCCCAAAAGTACGTACAATAAATTAAAGTATAAAAAGATAGGACCTTGCAAAGTCCTTCAGAAATTTTCAGTGAGTGGCTACGAGATACAGTTGCCACCAGGAATATGCATTTGACCTATCTTTAACATAGCAGACCTATTCCCTTATATGGCTCACCCAGAAGAGAAGGAAGAAGATGGAACCACGCGACCCACATGGAATACCCAGGCTGAAGGAGAAGCCTAGAAGAGACAGATGCCTTATGTTCAACCTCCTGAGATCGAAAGAATTCTCGACACTCAGGTGTTTAAACGATCTCGACGGAAGGAGTATGTGCAGTACCTAGTCAAGTGGAAGAACCATCCTATTGAGGACAATTCATGGCTTGATGCCAGGAAAATAGACAAATAGGTTCTTTAGTCGAGAAGCTCATGGAGCGGAGCGATGATTTATTTTTTCCCCAGGAGCCTAATGCGGGAGAATCCAGCTCACCATGACCGGGTGAAGTCTCTGCCAGGTTGGAAGGTTGTTTGAGTATCTGGATTGTTCTTTTTTAATTAGTTCATAAGGTCATGAGATAGGATTTTATTTTATTTTACTTTTAGTTGCTATGTTGGTCAAAGTGAAATGTTGGTTACGGTTGTTATGGTTCAACAGTAATAAACAATAGTTTATAAATTCATCTGTCAACTTAGAAAGGAAAAGACAAAATTATCTAAATGTAGATCTTGTAATGACAATCGAACTGCAGTTACACAACCATATCATTTTTGTTCAACGGACAAACAATTGGAGTTTCAATTATCTGTAAATCAACGATGTATAAATATTGCAATGTAAGAGAGAGAAAAGGTTCAACAAATTCATAACAAAGAAATAAAGAAACTGAGACAGATCTTATTTCCAAAAAAACTATCCATCTATATTCATTGCCTATTTTCTGTAATATTGCACTTCCCATTTATCGAATTGTAAGGAACAGTGCTAACAAATAGTGAACAACCACTGTAAGGTCATGTTTTCTTTGTGTTCTCATTAAACAAACAAACCACAAAAAATTCATACAAATGTCCAAATACAAAGAGAAGGACCAACAAGTTGAACCACAGTCTGAACAGTGGAATACATCTAAACAACCGAGAGCAAACAGAACTGGAAACAGAGTGCCAGAGAAGCAAACCACAACAGAGGTACTTTCAAACAATTCTTCGTAATTTTCATATGTCAAACAGATATAACAAAACCATGTTCTCATTGCTATTGACTGAGACATAGATGTATTACATTCATTGATAAATAAAAGCAAGAGCCGCATCCAGAGTGGACAAACCCTAGCCTAGGGTTTGGTAATAACAATCCCCATCATTCAAATGAACAATTGACCAGAACAGTAATTACAACCAGACTGAAACTCCATCTTCGAAAGTGACATAGATTACATACGAAAAGAAAAACGAAAACTTACCAACCCCACAGGAAACTTAAGACCCTAACGGGGCAACGACGGATGTAAGGACTAGGGCCTACCAGTAGTGAGAGAGTTGGTATATTTGGAAGAACGAACCCAGAAGGAAACCGCGTACACAGGTCAAGCCATTGACCTGCACACACACCAGAGCATAATTAATACATTTACACAGTGATGAACTAAATTCTAAACAACCATAGAAACATAAGGGTTTCGTACATTACTTGAGTAGGCCGGACCAAGAGTTCGACGAGCAGAACCATTGCCAAATCGATGAAATTGAGATAAAAGGAGAATTTTTGGTCAGATTCGACACCATGAGGAGGTCAAAGTAAAATAGGGAAAGGATCAATTATCTGTTCAGAGCCACGGAAGTCTACGAACTTGTTGCCTGAATCCAAAGACGTAGAGGTTAAACCCTTTCACACGCAGAACAGAGACCAGAGGCAACAATAACCACAACAGAGACAACAATACAATAGCAGAGGCAATAAAACAATAGCAAGGGATGACTATCGGACGAGAAACCAAATTCTACAACCAAATCATAGCAAAACAATAGGACGAGTCTAAGGAGCTTACCGTGTGAACAGAATTCGAGTGAGCACACATTCAGAGCTAGAATAGACTCAAGGCACAGAAGAAAACCACAAGCAAACACATAACCAAGTTTGGCAGGTCGGCATTCACCCATAGTCACACTTGGAGGAGAACCAGAGGTTGCCATATTCGCCAGAGTAGGAAACACATAGTATAACAAAAAAACCCTCGTAGCAACCTCATAGCCAAACAAAACAATCTTGAATGACTGGGAAGCCAAAGCATTTTGGCCAAATATCAAACGGAGGGAACCAAGCCCAAGATTTGTAGGTGAAACTTGAATGCCGCGTTAACTCACTCCCAGTGCCAACCAGATATTTACTGACCACCTTGCATGCAACCACCGAAAACATACCCAAAACTAACACATCATAAAGTCTAGCAATAGGTGTAAAGTCAACAACACATGAAGTTGTGGGCCAGTGTGGGCTGGGTTACGTCACAGTTGGTCAATCCCTCTCTTGGCTAGGCAAGAGTTCCCATGCATGATTGAGCCTCCCCATTCCCCTCTGCCCAATCAAGAGTTCCCATGCATGGGTGAGCCTTCCCTTTCCCATTTGGCTAGTCAAGATGCATCGCTCCTCTACTTTCCTTAATGCCTACCATTCCCCAATGCATTAGTTCTCCCATTTCCCACGAATAATCATGTGATTTCACTTTGCTGCTCTCAAGAGGGGCTTTCGAGACACTGACAAGATCGACAATCAGGAACATATTTATATATATACCAGCATAACCACATTTATTTATGTGGTTGGTATATGTCCATAGGTGTATACGAAACAAGTTCACAACCACATTTACCAATATGGTTGATATAGGTCGATAGGTATATATCCACCACCTACCACAATAATAAATGTTAGATGCACTTTTTTAAAGACTATCTTTTTCTCATTATCAATAACCATATAAATAATAATAGCCATATTATTTTTTATTTATATAATTATACTTCTTATTGAAGCTTTTGTGATCCATAGTAAATTAACATTATTTGGAATATTAATATAATATTACTTATTACATAAAATTTTGCTAATATATTAACAATGATATTTAAAACTGTAATATAATTCACATATAACATAATAATAAGATTTTATTTATTAATAATAATATGTGTTTGTCTTTATCATTATGTTATTATCACTAATTATTATATATTATTAATATAATTTTCAAATATTTTTTAATTTTAATTAGAATATCTTGATAATATTAACATAAATAGATTTAGAAATATATATATATATATATATATATATTATATATATATATATATTAGGATTTAATATTATTATTATTTCATTTATCATATATAATGGGATTTCTCATTGTTATATATATAAAAAATATAAAATATTGATTTCCTTTTATTTATACTAATTATTTTAATAAATAAATATAAAATATTTATTACTATTAATATAAAATATACAGCTTGAGTGGACCTAATGGTTAAGAGCATGTGTTTCCTCTTAAGAGGTCACAGGTTCAAAACCAGAGGGTTTAGAGTATGCATGCCTTCGTAGACTTAGCAGTCCAATTGCTGCACAGAGGTGGGTCCCTTGTTCCACAAACAAGGCATTCTCATTCACAAATTTGGTGTCTCACTTGGTCATGATCTTAAAATTATATAATAATAATTAAACCCAATGATTAATATTATAAACCATATGAATAATATTCCACTCTAGAAATATGAAACTTTAGATTAATAAACCTAAGAGATTGATATTATAGACCCATGGGAAGAATAAGCCCAAGGGATTAATACTAAAACCCAAGGGAATAATATTTCACCGAAAGGATTAATATTATAAAACTAGGGTATATAAACCCAAAAATAAATATTTTAAACCATATAAATGTGATGGTTGGCCATGATTGCTTTTCATAATGAGACAATCTTTGTGACAATGCAACGTTGCACCATCATTAACCACGATTGATTTTAATATGCCGAAAATATTTATCACAATGCAATTTTGGACCATGGTTGATTTTCATATTGGGAAAGTATTTGTCACAATGTGTCATTGGATCATGGTTGACTGTGGCTATAAGCCAAGTAATTTATATTAGACCTAATGATTAATATTGAAAACCCTATGAATAAAATTAAACACTAGGAATAAGGACCCTTATATTAATAAACTCAAGGGATTGATGTTACAAACCCAACAGGATAATAAACCAAATGGATTAATACTCAAAACCCAAGATATTATAAACGAAAGGGAATCAATTTTATTTTTGTTAAGCTTGGTAGGGTCCTTCATTTTCTATTTATAAACAACAAATTTACACCACTTATGTGAGATAGTTGGCCCCAACTTGCCCAGTGGGAAACCAAGTATGTTGGCCACCTATCCTCATTATAAGCCATCCAAAAGAAGTAAGGTATCATCATTTTTAACCATGCTAGATAAGTTTCAGTTTCATGGTAAGAGTTTATATGTATATCTTTCATAAGCATGCATACTTTAAAATAAATGCTACTCACAAAAACCAAAAGAGACCAAATTAGCTGATTATCCTTGTTGCTCTTTTGCAGTTGACTCAAGCAAGTGCTTGGTCCTTGGAAGATTTACAAGGATTCTCAGTTAATTTGATGATGCAAGGGATGTGCCTTTGGATTTTGTCTAGGTGGATGTCCTTCTTGTGAAGATGAAGTTGAATTCGTTGTAGACCTTTTTCGTAGTTTGGCATATCTTGGAGGGTCGAAGTCATCACCATTGATATTTGTTCCATCACCTTCCCCATCAAGCTTTTCATAAGCCAATAGAGATAAAGAGTATGCTTAAACTGAGTTATTCTGCCTCTAGTATTCCTCGGGTCTAGGATTAAGGTCCTCCAATCCTCAATCTCCTCCTTAGTCTTGTTATGCTTCTTAATTTCTCCCTCCCATTATTCAACCAAATTACAAATACCTACATCGTTCCCTTCTTGTAAGATGTAATGACTTCGTTGATGAGGTGTTCAACTGTTTTTCTTCCCCTTCACGGTTTCGAAGTGCTCAAGTCCTTTGTCCTTGCAGGCTCCCTTCCACATCTTCCATGCCCTCTTCCTCATGCTTGCCAATCCATCTCTTCTTTATAAATAACCTTTTCATAGGAATGATGAATTAACTTTTGACATTGAGTTTCACTGTCATCATTAAACTTATTCCTTTTCCTATCCCAAGTGCTCTCCGATAAATAAAAAGGATGGGTGATAGCTGGTTCTGGAAACAAGGCCAGTCACCTTGTCCTCACTTCCTTCTCTATGCTCCCTTCCCATTGCCACTCAAACCTATAATGATTGGCCAATCCCTCTCTCAGCCAACCAAGAGTTCCCATGCATGGTTGAGCCTCCTCATTCCCCTCTGCCTAGTCAAGAGTTCCCATGCATGGGTGAGCCTCCCCTTTCCCCTCTTCCTAGTCAAGATGTGTCGCTCCTCTACTTTTCTTAATGCATACCCTTCCCCAATGCATTAATTCTCCCATCTCCCACGAATAATCATGTGATTTCACTCTTCTACTCTCAAGAGGGGCTTCCGAGCCACTGAATAGGTTAACACTGAGGAACCTCATAGTGAGAACACTAAACCAGACAACAACCATACCATGCTTGCATATTTTTCCCCATCTAGCCCCACAATATTGCTCCTCGAGATTCTCCCGAGCCCTACATCCATAACCAAACAATGTCACCATTGTAATAGGGTTGCAGGGGTAAGGAACATACCCTGGCTCACTCCATAGATGCCGTTGATGATATCTCAGCCTCCTTGCTATAGTGCTCTAGCTCCCACCATCACTCACAATAAGGCAATTAACACTCCTATGTTCTGCCTTAACTCCACCCTCGACAATGAAACTACCACTCCCATATTGTTCCTTAAGTGTTATGTCTCCCACCTCGGCCTTGCCATGCCTGCCATATTTGCTGCCACCTCTCCATGTTTTCATGCGGGAGGCCACCGCGCGCATCTCAATGAGCATGAGGGGGGAAGTGGAAGGTACCCTACCTTTACTCCTCATAACTATCTATTGTCCTTTCTAGTCTCCAACACGCACCCCAATCAAGGTTTTGGTTGATTGTATTCCCATTTTCATGCCTTTGTTGACAGTATTGGCCCAGAAAGTCCTCGAGGGCTTGGAATCTATCATCCTTGAGCTACAACAACCATAATCTTTCTAATGAGCCATGATGCTGGTTACATCCCCAATTGGCTAAGAAGTCAGCCACTTTATTCCCTTCCCTTCTTACATGTCGGACCATTATGTAGTTAAACTTGTGAATAAGCTCTGCTATTTCTTGTATAAGGTGTGTTCTCCAACAATTTTGACTCAATTTATCCCATGACATGACATTGTTGTGTTTCATCCAGTGGTTTTGACTAGACTAGAATCACCTTCCACCACGAAATTTCAGTAACACATTCTTGCAGATGTTCCGAGACTTTGACCTACTACAACAAATTCTTCCTTGTTGATGCTTGCTATCCCTTAAAATTCTACATAAATGAGCGACGTGTTCGCTTGGGTATCTTAAAGTATGCCACTGAGTCGTGTTGCACCTAGGTTCCCTTTTGAAGCCCCATTAAAATTAAGCTTTAAGAAACCTTCTCCAGGGGTAGTGAACTGTTTGGAAAATTTAATGTCTTTAAGTTGTCAATCATAAATTGTCAAAGAGGGTGCATAGACTGATGAAATACAGATGCACTATGTGTGCTAGAAGTTATTTCTTATGTCGTTAAACTTAAGATTAATGTGGAGCTGGTGTCATTGATTATATTAATGTCTCAATATCTAAAGTTATCAACTAATTTCTTAAGAGTTAGTTTCTATTCGTTTATGGATGATATGCGAGTGCTTCTAACTTCTACTTGTGTTGGATTATTTTGGGGTTTTTTTATTGAGTTTTTAGGCCGAAACTCTAATTCACTAAGATAAATCTATTCTATTAGACTAAAAAGAAGTATTGTCTAAATTCATTTGTTTAAAAGAAGGTTCTCACACCTTTACTTACTCAACTTTCATTCAAACAAGATATTTGAGACATCTGTACTATGAAGTAAACACACTTTAACTATGCTAGATAATAAGCAAATGAAGAAACCGTGTTGTACCAGGTATAAAGAAATTCAAATAACAGACTAAACTAGGTATGAAAAAGAAGAAAGTACATATGCAAATAATGATTCATTGGTGAATTCATTTTGTTGCATTTTCACAAAATACAGTGTATTCTAGGAATGAAAGGAAATCGAATTGCAATTGGTTAAGCCCTGCCACTATTTGTAGGGGCCCTCCATAGATAAGTTCATAATCTGCAATCAATGCAACACATACAAACAAAACCAATTCTATTATTGGCAAATGAAATTCACAAATTGTTTCAAAATTACATCATCTAGCGCGCACCAAATCATAGTGTGGCCATAAGTTTTATAATATGTCTCTGACATAACAGCATGAGTAATTTAAGCCTAATATCTTTATCTTAACTAAACTATATCGCTAAATTTTCAATTTTCTATTCCGAAAGCAAATCGATAAGATTTCAATTGAACTAGGATTTTGTTTCAGCAACAATCCTCCAATTGACTTGGGGTTTCACAGTGATCTCCTGCGATTATCTTAATGAACCATTTCAAGGGGATAGGAAGGGATCCATGAGGAAACCATTCCCTATCCATCCACATCCTTCACTATTGACATGTAGCTTCTGAACTTTGCAAACCATGGAGATAGCTACAGAAATCTGGATTAGCTGTGGAAGTAGACTGATTCAGTAGCCAATTGCATTTTTTACCAAAACAATAGGGTATAAAGTCAAACATGAATAAGAAGACATATTATTTCATATCTTCATCAAAACCTGGTGGATATGGCTTTATTTAGGTGGTAAATATATAGGAAAAGAGAGGAATCTTAGGCAAAAAGGAATGTCATGGTAAGACAATCTTCGGACTCTACATTCCCCCAGAATAGAGGCTTTCGATGTCCTAATACACTTCTTCCTTGTTAGTCACTTGTGCATCCTTCTTATCTCCTCCAATTTTCACTGTTTTCTTCCTTTTGGCAGTTATTGACATTCTATATCTTCTCATGAGAATTTTGTATTTCAGGCTAATAATCTCTATTTGCGTAATTCTATTTTCCTTCTTTAGATTTTCATTTTTCTGATACCAGAAGCTCAGATGAAGGATAATATTGTCACTTTTTGAAATCTGGATCTCACTTTATGTCTTCAATGCATGTTTCTCATTCTTCAGATATCAGTTCAACGTTTCTAATTCAAAGATCTCTTTCTTTAAGATATTTGAGGCTAATTGTTCATTTACCTGGTTGCTCCCTTCTTCAAGACTCGGAATTTTTTCTTTGGTTGTTTTCTCTTTCCTTTCTAGTGACTCTATATAGTCATATATATTGCTATTGAACAAGGTCAATAACCGAACTATGCACTCGGCTTCTTAGTGGTGAGCTGTAAGGTTGTGGTGATACTCTTGGTGATGATCTTGGTGAGGCTTTTGGATAACTTCCAGGGTTTTCTATTGGCTCCTCCTATGTTGGTTCATTCTCTATTGGCTCATTCTTTGTTGGCTCATTTTCTATTGGCTCATTTCCCTCAAGACCAATGTACTCTATAATTTTGGAGAATGTCTTTGGCACTGTGCTCAACATTGTACTCCTCCTCAATCCTAAGGTTTGTACTTCCTATACTTTCTTTATCTTACTCTCAGATTTTTATTCATGAGGAGGGGGCTTAGTTTGTGAGAATTATTCTTTACCTTCGTTGGCTTGCTTTCTTTTAAGGTTTCCCCTCTTCACTATCTGAAAAATATTCACTATAGGAAGCTCTTCTTATGATACTTATGTTTGAGTCTGAGGTGCCTACTCCTTTATTACTTCTATGGTTCTCTTTCTTCCTCTGCGAGCCCTATTGCTACTTGCTTTTTCTGGGAAATTTTATTCAAATTGGTTCCTCACAAAGAAACTCTCCCAGTTATACGCTATACTTTGGAGATGAAATTCGACCAATATTTTTATCAGGCCATGATGATACATGGTATTTTCTATACACTGAATTTTCTTTTAAATGTTTGGCGACATTTTGTTGAGACTATTTAAGAGGAAGTAGGGAAGATTCATGTGGTGATCTTAAAGGAAATGCATCATCACCCTAACATGACAAAAATACATTTGCCCAAACCTACCAGCAAAAGTGACAAAATTCTGAAGCACAAGTAATAATTTTCTCCATTTATTCTTAAGAGCTGTGTTGGGAATACCTTTCTTGTAGATAGTAGTGTCCATGTTGAGATTTTTAAGGAAGATCTTCCAGTCCTCCCATCAATTCCCCTATTCTTAAACCATTTTTCCCCACTCCTTAGTAGCTCAGTAGCCTCCATGATCATGGACTCTATTATGGCGAGCTTAATATCCCCTATTTGGACTTCAGTGTCATAAAATGAGTGAGAAAATGTCTTGGTTACTTCCCTGTGAAAGCCATTGAATTTTTCAATGAACCGCAACCATTGTCTCTTTTGCAACAACTCCTTTATCTGTGGGTAACCCTCCAAGAATTGCCTCCCTACTGGCTTAGTTCGAACAATTATCCCCATTCATAAAGATTCTTTGCCTCGAAGACTGGTTACCTTGACATGAAAATGGAGCTAGTAGGGTTTGCTAAGTGGCAGAAAGATGGAGTAGCTATGAAATTTCAGAGGAGTGTAAGAATAGCGAAGAAAAGGTGAATTATCATAAGGATTATAGGAATGAATCTGATCATTAGGTGTTCATTTAAACTGATGATTTGGTAATTACTTCTGTGGATTTGGAATGCGGATGTGACATGACTTTTTAAGTGTTGGAATATGATATTTTTTGTTAGGTGGCCATCACCCATATGTTATAATTATTTCATTTTAATTTCTAATAGTACAATATCTTCTTAGTCATAAATACAATATAATCTTCCCTATTGTTAAATTAAAGTAGCACCTACCTTTGATCTTCTTCTCCTAACCTTATTTGTTGTCCTTTGATATCCTGCAGGTACATTGCTCTGGTAATTGTCCTTTAATACAAATCACCAAGTGTCCTTGTAGGCTCCAAAAATTTATTTGGCTAAAAAACTTGTTGTCGCTACGGAGAATTGTCCAAGCTGTGGAAAGTTGTTGATTTTGTAGCTGTGAAAGAAAAACTTTTTAACAAAGGGACTTTATTATTATTATTTTTCAAAGTAAAATTTGAAGTGCCAACAAAAATTGGTTTTCACTCTAAATTTTCTATATAAACCTCTCGACAGCATGTTGGTTTTCATGTTTATACCCCCCCCCCTTTTTAAGAGAAAACTGAGTAGAAATTTCTAAGGTGGAAGAGGAAGAATTATTCTTTGTCATCTTTAGTTCTAAATCATCTTGAAACATTTTAACAAATTCCTCTTTTGTTATTGCCTTCTAATAAAGCCTGAGTCGATGTCCATTTACTAATCTAGGATTTTTATCTTCATCAATAGTCTTGATTCTAATTGCACCATTGTTAAAGGCATTTTCGATTTCATAAAGTCCAAGCCAATGGGTTTCGAAATTTCCTTAAAAAATTTTGAATTTTGAATCAAAGAGCAATGCCCAATCTCTCGGATGAATTTTTATTTCTTTAATGTACTTACCATGCCATCTTGACCTCTCTTATTGAAGTAGGCTAGTTCTTTGGAAGGTTTCTTGTCTGATTTCATCCAGCTCATTTAGTTATTTCATCCTTTGCTTTTCATCTTTTGACAAGTGAAGATCTAAATGGGTTTTTGTAATATAGGTCTAGATCTGGAACTTTATCGAAAGTAAGACTTCGCTCCCATAAAAAAGTTCATAGGGAGTATGCCATGTAGTATTTGTCCATGTAGTTCTATAGGCCCATAAGGCTTCTAGAAGCTTTTCCACCCAATCCTTCTTGTGGAGATGTACAGTCTTGGTTAGGATAGCCTAAATAACGTTATTTGTGGACTCAACATGTCCATTGGCTTGTGGATGGTATGGAATGTACTTCCGATGTTTTATCTTGTATTGGTCAACAAGCTTCTGCATAACTGGATGTGAACTATGTTTCTTGATCTGTTACAATTTCTCTTGGGAGACCAAAACAAGTAAAAATATCCTAAAAAAGAAATGAAACTAAAACTTTTTCAATAGCAAAAGGAAGTTCTTTATCCTCTACCCATTTAGTGACATAATAAGTAGATACCAAAATATACTTCTTTTGCTTTGAAGGTGGCCTGATTGGTCCAACAAAATCGAGTGCCCACTTTTCAAAATGGTTTGTTGAGTACCTATGGTTGTAGTGGCATTTCATTTGAAAGAGTAGGTTTTCCCATTCTCTGACAACTATTTCATCTTTTAACATATTCCTTGGTGTCCCTGAAAATGGAAGGCCAATAATATCCTAAAAGCAAGATTTCATAAGCAGATCTTTTGTTAGAAAGGTTTCCTTCATATGGCTCATCATGACAACATTTATGTATCTTTGGTATTTTGTCCTCCTAAACACATCTTCTGATGATGATATCAAGTCGTGTCTTGTATAATTCTAGATTTATCCATGAATAAGATGTGTTATTGTGGACTATTCTTCTCTTTTCTCTAGCAGATAAATGAAATGGCATTTTTCTTGTGGAAAAATAGTTAGAGATATCTACATACTAAGGTGATTTAGTAGATACTAAAAAAAAATATTTATCAGGAAATTTATCTTCTACGAGTTTATTATTATTTTCATTTTAAATTCTAGATAGAAAATTGGAATTTGTGTTCTACTTTCCTGGCCTATCTCTAATGGTTATGTTGAATTCCTGTAAAAGTAGGAGCCACCTAGTTATTCTTCCATTACTGAATAGTTTATTCATTAAGTATCTAATGGCAGAATGGTCTGTGTGAACAAAAGTTTCATATCTAGTTATATAATGTCTGAATTTGTTAATGGCATGAACTACAACTAAAAACTCATTTTCAGTTGCAGTATAATTTAACTCTACAGGAGTTAGATTTTTACTGGTATAATAGATTGCATAAGTCATAAGATCTTTTTCTTGGGTTTGGATCCCGATTATCTTCTGTATTCAAAGGTCTCAGCCAGATGTATACCCCAAGAAGACTGTACACCCCTCCACGCGGGGGGGTGCGTAGGGGACTTGTCCCCCCAGCAGTGGTTCGAGGGGGCTAGTCCCCTTCAGCTATGGGATTTGGGGGCTAGTGGCCCCTGGCAGGGGTTTACGGGCAATGCC
>APFE030419124.1:0-19341 GCA_000404065.3 Pinus taeda
AGCTGAGATGGATGATCAAGGAGAAAAGAAGAGAGGCTAAAGAGGGAAAACAATGACTTTGAATCCTCTCTAGACATTGGAAAACATAAATATTAAACAAAATTGAAAGCTGAGCATGGCATGCATGAATTCAAACTTTATCACTTCTTTTGTTTAATTAGAAGCAAGAGAATAAGAGATGGAACACATAAACACACTTACAATGACAAGTAGGAAACACACCATCAACACAATAATCCACAAGAATCCACAATGATGTCTGCAAAACCCTGGCCTTCCTTTTCCTCAAACTGCAGAGATACAAGTAAAATATACAATAGAGCTTCTCCCTCTAGAGTCCAACCATGAAAATGAGTAAGAGAAGGCATAATATAGAAGATCTAACTCCTTTCCCCACCTCTAGGGGTCGAGCTCAGCTTTCTAGGAGCTGTTTCAACTAATTCTAAACTAATCACTAGATAATAGGCAGTCAAAACAACTTGCCTCTAAAACTTAAGAAACCTATCCATGCATTAAATATTTACCATTTACATCAAGGAAACTTCTAGAAGTGTTCAAGGAGAGTAAAAGTATCTAAGTGCCATGAAAATTACACAAAAATCCATCATTTACATGCATCAAAAGTCAACCAAGGTGAAAACAGTGTTTTGCTGGCCGAACTGGTCAAAACAGGGAAATTTCCCTGAGTGGTCGCGCCCCTGACTTTGACTGGTCGCGCGCATTGGAATCTCTGTTTGAGGGCCTTCTCAGTGTCCAAATCAGGTTCAAGATAGTTCATTGGAAAGGTATGTGAGTCTACTTTCCAACCCCACTAGAATTTTTGAATTTGGAGTTGATTTGACCCCTCAAAAATCATTTCTCCCAAGGCAGCTTTCTGCAACTCAAAAAAGGGGCAGAAAGTCAAAATTTGCATGTATTTTGAGCTTTTGGGAGCCCAAATCTTCATAAAATTTGAAACCCTTCTATAGGAAAGTGTATATTTGCATGAAAATTCCAAAAATGTAGAGTTTTCCCTGTTCTAAGCTTTCCCCATGACTGGTCGCGCACGGGGTGAGACCACTCAAATGGCCAAAACCTGTAAAATTCTGAAAAATGCCAAAAATGCCTCAAAACTCTCAAAATTTCTTGGGTTTGATGCTAGGAGGAGGCTAATGAGTATCAAGGTGAGTGAGAGAAGCCTCAGCCAAGATACGGAGCGGGTTGGTCTTCTTCTTCCTCTTGCGGACCTCGGACAACCTTCTTTGGAACATTTTCATCTTCGCCTTGCAAACATGCATCCTAGCCCAATAACCTGTGATGACCGCCTTTTCCACCCTTACGAGGCCTCTGCTGTACCTCAACCTCTGTAGATGATGAATGGTCATCACCTTGCTCATAAGTCTCGGTATCTGACATGGTTTTGGAGCAAGATGGGCAAACTGAAGGACAATTTGGACTGCTGCCTCTGCCTGCAAAGTACTGAACTCTATGCTGTTTCAAGGGGAAAAAACATGAGGGGAATGTTAGGGGAGGGAACTTCTTTAACAAGGAATGGGAATATATGATAATAACAGGGAATTTTTCAAGGGAAACTTTACACATTGTCATGCATATAGGAACTGTTTTAACATTGGGAAATCATTTGCCAAGAACATCTCATATGGGACAAAACATGTATGATAATAAACATGGAAGGGGCATACATGAATCAAGAGGGACATAGGGACACCATACACCAAATTCACTGAGGAGTTCATGTGTGTTATAAGGCAAATTCTGCTCTTTTTGTTCTTTAAGGGTTACATGTACATTAAGGAGTACATACTCATCATTTTCACATGAAGGGAAAGTGTTTCATGTACAAGGGGATGTCAAGGATATATAGAGGTTTGTACATGCTTTTTAAATATATATAGCACATTAAATTTACATGACTCTCTTCAATCTTTACAATGTATCTTTTCTTTTTGTTTTAGTTTTTTGCATGTGTATGGTAGAGGGAATTAGGGTTTGAGTGCTTGTGAGAGGGGTAGGGTTTATAGCTTAGGGATGGGGGAAGGGCAACATTTATGTGAAAATGAAATAGGACAGAGATGCAAGCATGATTATTAATGAAAGAGGGGAAAAAAGGAAGGGATCAATGGGACAATAAACACTTGAAACAATCACAAAACCCTATCATTTTACAAACATTAGCAACAGCCATATTAATCCATTCACTTGCAATTTTAAATGATAAAACCATGACACACATCATTACTTCACCATCCATTAGCATCATTCATGAATTGAGTGCCTACCTCGATCAATTTAGCACGCAGGAGGGCGATTTGGGCGATTTAGAGTGATTCTGGACAAAACAGGTCGAGTGGTCGCGCCCCTGCTCTGAGTGGTCGCGCCCCTACTCTGAGTGGTCGTGCACTGAACCTGAGTGGTCACGCACATTCACAGGCTTGTTTGAGGGCCTTCCTGGTGTCGGAATCAGGCGCAGGATGGCTCGTTGGAAAGGTCTTTGAGTCTACTTTCCAACCCAAGTGGAATTGTTCAATTTCAATGAGGCTGCCTGAAAGAAGAGTGTTGTTGCAGTCAACTTTTGAATGCCTTCCTCAACCCCAAATTTAGCTCATGATAGCTCATTGGAAATCTCTTTGTGTCTAGTTATCATTTTACCCAACAAGAAAATCATTTGGCCAACCAAGCTAGGAGAAAACTTGATTTTCCCAAGGTAACTTACAGAGGTGTCTTTGATTCTCCTGAGGAAAACGTATTCTTGACAGTTTTCTCAAATAATGACACCGGTGCAAAAAGTGAATGAGGTTTTTCTTCCTTGGCATGTTTTGGACAAAAGCCTCTCTCAGTTTCCCAAAATTCATCTTTGATTTCTCTGAAACATTATTTTAGTGAAACTTATCTCGATGTGTGGAACAAGGAATTTTGTCGAAATGGAGCGAAATGAAGGGGATAGGGGGCTTCTAAATTCTTGGGGAAATTTTTGGGAGTAGGGAAGGATGTTAGGAAGTAGGGGAAAGTGGAAAATTAGAGGTTGATTGAGGGGAAGGGGTCCAAAAAGGCCAAACACAGGCCCAACCTAGAAAATTGCCAGGTTTTAGCAAGAAACTAGGGTTTGTGCAAAAATGAGGATTTTGGGGGATCTGAGTGTTGGGAAGTGCTTGATAAGGTACATTAAGGATAGGGGAAGGTGTATGAACATCAAGAAACAAGTTTTTCCATTGATTTGACCGTCCAAGAGAAATTGGCTTCAAAACCCCAGGAGAGGGAAATGAACTTGCCAAGGCACAACTGAAGCATGAACAAGATGTAAAATGACTCATTAGACACTGACATGATAATGAAAACCCTATGAATGATGATAGACTCAGCTGAATAGTGACATAGATTGGCATTTGGGCAACTTTAGAAGGAGTTAAAGCAAACCCTAAACTAATGCCTAGTGACCAAATTTTGCTTGAAGACTCATTGAAATGACAAAATTTGACCTTGACACTTCAAAATCACTTTGTAAGAGCATATTTGATCACTGGAGGAAGGCTGGAAAGTCTGACACTAACATATTGTACTTTTTTTAAATTTATTTTCTAACAAAATAGTAGAGTTAACTTCAACTACTCATATGTAACATTTGAATATTTTTTACCAAATAAATCTTCAATTACTAATATGTAATCTTTTAATATGATACGTAATCTTTTGAATATTTTTTTACCAGAAAAATCTTAAAATAATGTTGATTTCTCTAATAAATATATAAATAATGTTAATTTCTTATATATATGTATACAAATATTTACTATCTTTTATTCATCAAAATAACAAAATCACATTTAAAATATAATGTTAATTTCTCATATAGATTTAAAGAGATTTAATATCCTTTATTAATCAAAATTACAAAATCACATTTAAAATATTTATTTATTTTTGTTTTGATCACTAATAATTAACATTAATCATATATAAAATCCATTCGTCAGGATTATTCCGGTTGGTAGGCACTCTGCATTTCCTCCCATATAATATCTCAAAGGGGATGATTATGAGAGATTCATGGTATCCATTATTATAAATGAAATCAACTAAGTGGAGATACTCCTTCCACTTTGTTCGCTGTTGCATTACATACATTCTTAGCATATCCTCCAACACTTGATTCACCCATTCAATCTGTCCATCGGTTTGGGGGTGATATGCAGTGGTAAACTGAATTTGAGTCCCCATGCTCATGAACAGAGCTTTCCAAAAAGAAGAGGTAAATTTCACATCTCTGTAAGAGATCACCACTCGTGGTATAGCATGAAGTCGACGTATCTCTTTTATAAAAATATCAACGATTTCAATTGTTTTATATGTGGATTTCACAAGTACAAAGTGAGTTGTCTTACTTAGGTTGTCCACCATGTCCATGATGGATTCATCCAAATTTATGGTATTGGGCAATCCTGTTATAAAATCCAGTGTAATAGTATCCCATTTCGATTCCAAAATGGGGAGAGGGTGGAGAAATCCAACAGGGTGCTGGTGTTCCGCCTTAACATGTTGGCATTCCAAGCATTTTTTCAAATAGTCAATGACGTCTCTTCTCATTGCGGGCCAAAAGAAATTCTTTTTAATTGTGGAAAAAAAAATTTGATATCTGGGGTGGGCAACATACAGGTTCTTGTGAAACTCATGTTGGAAATAATACTGAGAGGGGGGTGAATCAGTATTATCAGATCAATAATTTAATTTTCAAAACTAATTTGTATACGCTACTTCAACGTAATGAACTAGCGTGTATACGCAACTATACTTAATGAAACCAGCATATATTTAGAGATCTTTTGATTTACCCAAATTATCATGTAGTGAACTTTAATCAGTATATCAGCAATTCATTAGACAGTGCAGTAAAAGCAGAATAAAGCAGCACACATAAGCAACACACGTAAACACCAAGATATAAGGTGGAAACCCAATGTGGGTGAAAACCACCTGCTGCAATCGTCTCTGCCTTCTTTTAATAATAAGAGAATTATGTTTACAATTTTTGTACTGGTTCAGCCTTATACTAGTATGCAGGCTTCTACCTCCAGAAGACTACAACCTTCTCTCATTCTCCAGCTTCTACTGGAAGGGAGCTACATCCCCCTAACTCTTATACTAGCTGATATGTTTACTAGTACGTAGGTGTCGACCTACAGAAGGATACAAACTTCTCCTTTCTTCTAGGGACCACGTTTCATAAATTTTCAAACTAGATCCATCAACAACATCATTCAATCATCAAGTATATCTGCATCAACCAATCGCCTATTGAACCAATCACAACAAAATCAATTAATCACTTTGAAAGCCCATCAATATGATTATTCAGGATACTATCACCAGAATACATTAACTAGAACCCAAGCCTGAACCCAGAACACTGCAACAACAAATAGAAGCAACTAAAACATATTTTATAAGGTATACGCCACTTCCATGTGTTGAACCTGCGTGCATACACGCTTTCCTCAAGGTGAACCTGCGTACAGATCTGCAAATCAAATTTATGATGTATATGCTATTTCAATATACAGAACTAGCGTGTGTACGTGCCTTTTGTAAAGTGAAACTACGTAGAGATCTGTAAATGATGATTTAAATATTACAACAATTCCAGACTTCATTCATTTCCAGATCATCACATTTACAGACTACAGCATGCGCCAGTTATTCAGATAAATGACCAAACCACATAAAGATAATTATCTTCAAGCCTTAAGATCTTGATACATCATTAGATCTTATCCTTCATCAAGCGCTAAGGTTCGTCCTTGGTTCATATCCAGCAATGCACCATAACCCAATAACTTGCATACTAGGTCTCAACCTTCATCAGGTATTCAATGCTTGAGTGTCTTGGCCTAATGATCTTCTCCTCCTTTTATAGTTTTAGGCCTTTCCCAATACCATGGACCAAAACCATTTAGGACCAATACCTTAGACCAAATACCTAGGGTCAATACCTTGGACCCATACCATGGATCAAAATACCATGGACCAAATACTTCAGACCAACAATTTAGTTCTCCAAGGTATAAGCACCTTTCCTTCTGTGAAAGTGCATTTGTACATATACGTGACTTGTATACAGTGAACCTGCATGTATACGCAGCTTGGCCAATGGTGAACCTGCATATAACTCTCTTTCTTCATTTTTTGAAGACTGATATGTAACACTGTGTTGTTAACCTGCTACACTGTGATCTGTCATCTGAGTGAGTTGCCATCAAGGACAACATCTGTGTCATAAAGCCAACAATCTCCCCCTTTGAACTTGATGGCAACACCAAGTCACTCTCCCCATTTGTCATCAAGGGCAAAGGGTCATGCTCCCTTTGAGTGCCTGCTGAATTCTTTGATATGCTAACGTGTGCTGATTGAGCTCCTATGATCGAGTCCATGCTTCCCCTGAGCACAAGCAAGGTCTGCAAAAATATAACATGACTCTATACATATATCACCAATGACCTTCCTATCACCAAAGACTCATACATACATCCATCTCCCAATCATATGGGGATATACCAAATTTCACTCATCAACCCAACCAAGTGGGGATATACAATTGTTTATATATGTCAAAACACAAACATTACACCATCCATCCCATGCGTGGGGTTAAAAATTAGGTCTTTTCATGAGCTTTACATTAAAAGATGTACATGACTTATATAACAGAGACCAAATACCATGATAGTCATCAACAACTACCATCAGTAGCATCTGTTAATCAACATCCAGATCAGTAACCATGTTCTCCCCCTGAACCTGTTCCACCTGAAACAAAATCTGCACCGTGATATTCTAAGATAATGCCAATAATGCATTATTATGCCTTTGCTTATGGTTTTCAAACTGTTCACTACTCCTTGCTACATCAAGATAAATTTTAGTGGAGGTTGACGACTTCTGTGCTTGAGATGCTTCTTCAATATATCCAAGACTTGTCTTTATCAAAGGATAATGCTACACTTTGATAATTTCATTTAAGGTTTCTGATCCTTTAGCAAATCTAAGATTGAGAGCTCTTGTTTTCTCAAGATCCTTTCTTAGACCCACAATTTCACATTCTAGTTTTTCATTGTGTTTTTCTCTTTTAGCAAGTTGGTATGTCAAGGTATCTATAATCATATTCTTTTCTTCTAAACATATTTTGAGTTTAGATATTTCTTCATAAAGGTCATCTTCATCTAAAGCTTCCAAAAATTCATCATCTTCATAAGCCACCAGAAGTCTATAGTCATTACTATTTTCATCTTCATCACTATTTGATAAACCATCAGTATCTTCATGAGTAAAGTATCTCTTTTTACTTACACTTTGTTTTCTATTCCATTTTGTAGATTCATTCCCTTTATCATATTTATCTTTATGAGGACATTTGGAAGCATAATGACCGACTCTACCACAGACAAAACATTTGAAAGGTAGTTTACCTCTGAATCTTCCGGAACCCTGTTGAAGGTTCTTGACAAAGTTTGCTTCTTCTTCTCCTTCTGAAACATGTCCTGATTCATTGAGTTCTTCTTTTCCTTTTGCTGAAGCTTTAAATGTAGCTTCTCTCATATCTGATGGACCTCCTTTTCTCATCTCAAAGGCAGTTAAGATTCTATGTAGCTATGTCATAGTAATAGTCTATAGATCATGCTTTTCTTCTATGACAGACACTTTTGATTCAAATTTAGTAGACAAGGATCTTAAAAAAAATTCAGCTAAAGTAACTTCCTTTATCTCTTCACCCAGGTTCTTCATGCAATTAACAATCTCATTTATACGTAAGAAGTAACTAGCTATACTTTCATCATTGTGCATCTTGAGAGTTTCATATTCAATTCTGAGAGTTTGCAGTTTAGCACGTTTTACCTGGGAGTCTCCTTCATAGCTTAGAATTATTTTGTCCCATATTTCTTTGGTGGATTTGAGCTGCATAACTTTGACAAACTCTGATTGTGATAGACTTCCAATAATGTATTGAAAGCCTTGGCATTGGTTTCATATTGGCTTTTACCTACCGTATATGTAGGAATTGCTAATGGAAATGTATATCCTCCCTCCATGATTTCCCAGACATCTATTCTAAGATATTAAAGATAGGTTGTGGTTCTTACCTTCCAATAAATGAAGTTGCTCCCATCAAATATTGGTGGTCTGATGTATCCCCCACTTTCTTAATTACTCATGATGATGGATCTACCTTCAAGCAATTAAGCTTCTTCTGAAGGACTTGCTCTGATACCAATTGTTGGAAAAAATACTAAGAGTTGGGGTGAATTAGTATTATCAGATCAATAATTTAATTTTCAAAACTGATTTGTATATGCTACTTCAACACAGTGAACTAGCATGTATTCGGAACTATACTTAATGGAACCATCGTATATGCAAAGATCTTTTGATTTACCCAAATTATCATGTAGTGATTTTTAATCAGTATATCAACAATTCATTAGACAGTGTAGTAAAAGTAGAATAAATCATCACATATAAACACCAAGATATAAGGTAGAAACCCAATGTGGGTGAAAACCACTTGCTGCAATCGTCTCTGTCTTCTTTTAATAATAAGAGAATTTTGTTTACAATTTTTGTACTGGTGCAGCCTTATACCAGTACGTAGGCTTCTACCTACAGAAGGCTACAACCTTCTCTCATTCTCCAGCTTGTACTGGAAGGGATCTACAACTCCTTAGCTCTTGTAGTAGCTGATATGCTTACTAGTACATAGGTGCCGACCTACAAAAGGCTACAACCTTCTCCTTTCTTCCAGGGACCATGTTTCAAAAATTTTCAGACTGGATCCATCAACAACATCATTCAATCATCAATTATATCTGCAGCAACAATTCTCCTATTGAACCAACCATAACCGAATCAATCAACCACTTTGACAACCCATCAATCTAATCATTCAGGATACTATCACCAGAATACAGTAGCCATAAAACAAGCGTGAACCCATAACACTTCACCAACAAATAGAAGCAACTAAAACATATTTTATAAGTATACACTACTTCCATGTGTCGAACTTGCATGCATACACGCTTTCCTTAAGGCGAACCTGCGTACAGATCTGCAAATCAAATTTATGATGTATATGTTGTTTTGATATGAAGAACCAACGTGTGTACATGCCTTTTCTAAAGTGAACCTGTGTATAGATCTGTAAATATTGATTAAATAATACAACAATTCCAGACTTCAGCCATACCCAGATCATCACATTTACAAACTACAACATGCGCCAGTTATTCATATAAATGATCAAACCACATAAAGGTAATTCTCTTCAAGCCTTAAGATCTTGATACATCATTAGATCTTATCCTTCCTCAAGCACTAAGGTTCGTCCTTGGTTCAGATCCAGCAATGCACCATAACCCAATAACCTGCATACTAGATCTCACCCTTCATCAGATATTCAATGCTTGAGTGTCTTGGCCTAATGATCTTCTCCTCCTTTTATAGTTTTAGGCTTTTCCCAATACCATGGACCAAAACCATTTAGGACCAATACCTTGGACCAAATACCTAGGGTCAATACCTTGGACCAATACCACAGATCAAAATACCATGGACCAAATACTTCGGACCAACAATTTAGTTTTCCAAGGTATACACACCTTTCCTTTTATGAAAGTGCATGTGTACGTATACGAAACTTGTATACAATGAACCTGTGTGTATACATGGCTTAGCCAATGGTGAACCTGCGTGTATACGTGGCTTAGCCAATTGTGAATCTACGTATACCTCTCTTTCTTCATTATGTGAAGTCTGATCTATAACACTCTGCTGTTAACCTATTGCACTGTGATCTATCATCTAAGTGAGTTTCCATCAAGGATAACACTTGTGTCATGATGGCAGCAACTCATCTAACATAAATTTCTTAACATAAATCTGGTTAGGAACATATATTCTACCCTTAAAGGTTAGAAATCCTTCACTGTTTAAACCATAGTCAAACTGTCTTCCTAATTTCTGTGCTTGATTAGCTTGCTGCTATAAAAACCTATATTTAGGATCATCGTGGGCGACTACTTCCACTTTCTCTAAGAATTTTGATTCCACCCGATTGTACTAGACTTCATATATACAATTTAATTTCCTACTCAATGCATCAGCCAATCAGTTCTCCTTTCCTTTAATATGTTTAATATCGAAGTTGAATTTACTTAGAAAAGTAGTCCATATCGCTTGAGGAGCATTCAAATGCGACTTGGTAAAAAAATTCGTTAAACTACTATGATCAGTCATTAGCAAAAGATTCTTACCCAACAAATAATGCTGCCATACCTTCAAGGCATGCACTACATTGGTTAGTTCCAAATCATAAGCGGAGTATTGCTGCACATGGTCCTTCAGTTTGTGGGATTCGTAGGCTATGACTTTCCCATCTTGCATTAGTACCCCCCCCGATACCTTCCTGGCATGCATCCGTGAAAACATTGAACTCTTTTTCTGGGTCTGCTACTTTTAAAATAAGAGCAGAAGCCAATAATTGTTTCAGGCGTTCAAAATTTTGTTGACACTATCGTCCACCTGAAAACCCTTCCCTTCCTTTGTAGGGAGGTAATTGGGTAATCAGTTTTGGAAAATCCTTCAATAAATCGACATTAATATCAAACTAACCCTATGAAGAATCAAATACCAGCCACATTCCTAGGAACAGGCCACTCCATGATGGTTTTGATATTTTCTAGGTCAATAGCCTTCTCATCGTAGATTCAGTAGACAAGTCCAAGACTGCTAAACAAAGTAGAACATAAACTGAAGCAGAGGAAAAAGCATGGACATGGTTGTGTCCTCCTTAAAAGAAGGAAAATCCTAAAGAGGAAAGCATAGCTAGTGTTATCGTGCTGAAAGTAACTGTATTACCAATAAAGGTGAATGAAGTTGGATAAATATCAGAGAACAAGATGGTCTTATCAAGGAAGGCGACACCATAAAGCAGCATCTTCTTGTACAAAGCAGTGAAAACTCTCTAAATTTGGTTGGTAAAAATGATGGGTCCCACATATTGAACAGTTCTAGCATCCCAATCTTTACTACTGTTGTCTGTGATGCTTATGGAAAAGACAGTGAACCTATTGGCTATTTCCTACTCCAGGAAGGTAACAAATGGGAAAATTCAAGGAAAAGATCTTCCTCTAGATGCAGACAAAAGTGTATGTAAATTACACATTCTTCACAGTACATTGGCCCATAAGGGTATTCTGGATAGGCATTACTATGCATTTATTATGCCATCTCCCTCAAACCAGTGGTATAAGCTTGATGATGCAAGTGATACAGGGAGTAGGAATTCTAAGAAATGTACTCTGATTTTAACAAAGAGAGAGTCAACTAAGGCCTTTGCGATGGCAGGATTGGTTGTTGTTGGTCAAAACCATTATGGTGTGTTTCCTTCCAAAGGTAAGTTTTTGAATGTAAGGGAAATGAACAAAAAACAAATCATGGAAAATGTTGAGATTCAACATATCAAGCAAATCCTTGTTCTGCAGCATGAAAAGGAATATGGCAATATCAAATCTCTAAGATATGTCATGTTATTATTATGGAAGATCAAGATCATGATGGTTCACACATCAAAGGATTGTTGATCAACTTCATAAACTGTTTATGCCTTTCCCTACTCAATACTCCCTCATTTCTTGTTGAATTCAGTACTCTTATTGTCAAGGCAACCCATAAAGATGGGCGGGTATTGTCTTTCTATAGCATGCCTGAGTACGAATCATGGAGAAATTTTTTGGATTGATTAGAATCAGAATGGACCATAAAGTGGCTGACATTTTGGTTGGGAACTTATTTGGATGAGATTGACAAGCATATCAAGCACAACAACTTTGTAAACAAGGAATTGTTCCTATTTTCCATGGTTGGTTTGCAAAGCTCCATCCCATCCATAGTTGATGGTTTGAAATGAGGAAAAAGGAAAATACTGTTTTTTTCTTTCAGAAGAGATTTTGTTATGCAAGTGAAAGTGGCTCAATTCTTGGGTTATGTCTCAGAGCATTCTACTTACCCAAATAGAAGAAAAAATTGAAGGTGGCTTCCCCACTTCCTGTGCAGAGATTATCAACCTTGCACTGAATTTGGAGATTGAATGTCTAAAATGTGACAAGTGCCCACCTAGAAGTGATGTTAAAGCCTCAAAAAATTTACATTTTGGTAGAAAATATGTAAAATTCCCTTCTGGTTGTCTTTTAAATCTTCATTAAATTCCTGAGTCTATGTTGAAATTTATGTGTGGTATAATGTCAAACAATTGGTTTCCTTATCACTCTTGATACACTTATCATAAATTTTAACTCATGTGACACACACAGTGACCTTCATATAACATGGAGATTCTTCATAAACACCTTATATGATGTATAAATTCAACCCATAACTACAATTAAAACTAATACAAATATGAGCAGTGAAGGAAACTAACTCATAACGACAATGAGGGAATTCTCGAAAATGTACAATTCATAAATTATCTAGTAGTTGAGTTTACAAAGAATGAAATGATAAATTTTAACTCATGTGACACACACAGTGACCTTCACATAACAGGGAGATGCTTCATAAACACCTTATATGATGTATAAATTCAACCTAGAACTACAATTAAAACTAATACAAATATGAGTAGTGAAGGAAACTAACTCAAAACCACAATGAGGGAATTTTGGAAAATGTACAATTCATAAATTAGCTAGAAGCTAAGTTTTTAGAGAATGAAATGATATAACCTAGTTGGAGTATTATGAATGGTCGTGATGTAGCTTTTGTTGGAGAGTATAATTTAGTGTCACTAAATAAATCGTTTTTAAATATTCAAAAGTTGTCCAACGTGCATTTCAGCTCATGGTTCTCCTCTATCAACACCCCATTTGTCACCTGCACCAATAATTACAATATTGCCTCTCTATCTCTTCATGGTCTCCACAGTCTTCAACTCATTCTAGAAATATAAAAATCGATTGAAAAAAGAATCAACCTGTAGTTGAGGTGAGGTGAAAGCTTGAAAGCTTGAGTGATCGGTTGAGCGTCTACTTCCGGCTCTCGATTTATAGATGAAGCAAGTTTTGGTGTATCTCATTTTGCAGGGGAAGCAAGAGAGCAGGTTTTGTTGGTTCGGGAGAAATGATCGAAGAGAAAACTGCACAGTTTTGTTTTTGAGTTTTAAATTGAATGGAGTTCCTCCAACTGCCACCCACATGCATTAACGAGACAGAGATGGAGAGACACATTCAAGGGGATCCGGGTAGATTCAGATTTTGACAGTGACAAAATCACATCACATGGCATCATGTTGGGGGTTGGAGGAATGTCGACTAGATCTGGAAGTTTTTCCGAGAAAGAACAGAAACCGGGCAATTCCTCCGCCTCAGTAGACTACTCCATAATTTAGTGTGGGATGTGGTGGAGATTACAATAATATCATATGGAGGATATGATTAATAAATTGGAATCTGGTAAAAGTGCTTTACTCTTGAATAAATTCATCCATTATAAGGTTAATATGGCTTGGTAATTAATGGGGGTCACCGATCCCCAAGTGCCAACTTGGATCGAGGGACCAAACGGTTCACCTCCAGGTAGCCACCACATACCCAACATTTTCCTGTGCGATCATCCTGCATGTTCCAGTTTTCGTCCTCTTCCTGTACTTGTTCCTCATTTGGGTTCTGGTTAACGAGGGACGGAGGAGGGTTTTGAGTTTCCTTCTACTCTACAACTGTTATTGGGTTTTGTCTTTGTCGCAGGGCTCCCTTAAGCAGTTCCGTACCATGCCTCAAGCTCCTGAGGAATTAGTAAAACTGGGGTTCATTGAGTCTTAGTCAATCCCAGTTATCTTGCAGAGATGGACTACCGGGAAACCCTTATCAAATTTGAGGTAGGGTACTTATTTCAGTTAATCCTTCTTTTCTTTTTTGTTTTGGATTTACCTGCCATAATACTTAACTCATGGTTTTTGTATTGGTTGTATTGCAGGTCTCAAGATTGTTTGTTGCCCAAAGTTTTCATTTGACTGGTAAGATCTTTAGACAATTTCTATTTTAAGCAATCACAATCCTTTTATCCTCAGCTAACTACTAGCCTTGGGTTTTTGTAGGTAGAGCCTACTTAGTTTTTTGGTAGCTTGTGCAGCGACCCAGGTAGCTTTTCTTAGTTTGCGCACTTTCTCATATAGGTGCTCTTTGATTATTCTTAACTCAAGTGCTTACTAGGGTAGCAGGCTTGTGTTTGAGGCACGTAGGTGTTGCTAGCAAGATTGTTCTCAACACTGCTGGATTTCTGGTGCGGTGCTCCACCACTCAAGTCAAGGTTACCCTTTTATATTCAATACTTAATTTTTGTTGTGGTAACTGGCCAACTAGAGTATATATGTCTAATTTCTTGTAACCGTTGGAACCATTTGTAACTAATTCATAGAAGTTATGTCTGTGACATTGGAACAACAATGAAATCTTGTTTTATTTTATGTTTTTTTGAAGTACTGTCTCCTAGCACCGAGTTTTGTCTGTTAGTTACCACTTTAATGTGAAACTGGTTGTTACAACTACATTTATGATATATATACATATATGATATATATATATATATATATATATATATATATATATACACTATTTCCATTGAATCACCAATTCATTTAAAAAAAATACTCTAAACTCTTCTTTATAACTCGTCAAACCAATTGAATGAGAGTTCTTAGTTTGGGTCAGATCTCAAGGAAATCTGGAGTTTTATTTATATATATTTTTAAAGACAAATTCAACAAATGTTATACCAATTCATGAACCTGTAATTTAGGAATTTATTTTATGGATCAGTTCCGAGTTCCTTTGTTTTGTTGTTGTAAATTTAATTTCTCAGATAAAGCCTCAAGATTAAGGTAAAGCCTACCTCAGGATTAAGCAATCCTTTACAAGTTTAGTCTTCCAGCAAGTTCTAGGTCATTAGCTTTCGATAGTAGTTATCATGATAATTCTAGAATCCATTATTTCGAGTATTTTTTTTAAATCCTGCACTATTTACTTACAACAATCTTTATAAATCATGCAACTTTACTTACAACAATCTTTCTAAATCATGCAATTGTACACTGACCAAACAACTCTGTTTTATAACAAAATTTCCATGATAATAATTATTTTCAAGAATCTTCCCTATTAGTAGTAAATAATCAACATAGTGCAATGGTACTGAACAAAATTCTTATTTATTGCAACCATTAATAGAATAAACACAACCTATCTGAAATAATTACAATGCTATGCAAATACTTATTTGAAATATTCCTTAACTCTAATTGCAACCATTAATAGAATAAACACAACGTTCTGAAATAATTACAGTGCTATGCAAATACTTATCTGAAATATTCCCTAACTCTGATTGTAGAAGTCATTAAGGATACCAGTCCACCCAACCAACCACGAGTCTGGAAATAACGTCCAGATTATTGCCAAACTCCCGTAGCTTCCTTTCCTAGACAAAGAAGACAGTTACCAACCACAAGTCTGGCAATAATGTCAAGACTATTGGCAAACTCCCCCAAGCTTCCTTTCCCAAACAAGGAAAACAGTTAAAGATATTACAGGCTTTCCCTCTGAAGTTACCAACCACAAGTCTGGCAATAATGTCAAGACTATTGGCAAACTCCCCCAAGCTTCCTTTCCCAAACAAGGAAAACAGTTAAAGATATTACAGGCTTTCCCTCTGAACCTCGAGACTACACAGTCCAGTTCAGAGAAATATGGGAAGTCTCCTCAAAGATTCTGGCTCAAGAACTCTTTGGATTGACATAACTCTCTCTATCTCTTCCGGCTCAAGAGTGCTATTTGTTTAATTATTTTTTATGTTAAATATTTTTTTTGAAATTATAAATAAATTTACCAAAAAAAAAAACCATACAGTTCAAACTTCCACTTTATTTGAAATTTGGAAGTTTGAGATGTATGTGTGAATTTATTTATAAATTCAAAAATAATTATTTAAATGGAAAGAAATTACAATTTTTTGAAAAATTAATAATATATATTAAAAAAAATAAAAAAAAAAAATTAATTGAACAACACTTTAAATTCAACTTTAAATAATAAATAAAAAACAATTTTAACATGAAATAGTTGAACAACACTCTAACCTAACTTTAGATAATAAATAATTTAGACATAAAATGATGGAAACTCTAATATAAATATAAAACTCAATTATGAGCCAAAAAATTGGTTAGAAAATATATATAAATTTGAACATGTGCAATCTAACATTATACTACAATTAACTCAACCATGAGTCAAAATTTTTATTAGAGATAGTAATAGTAAATTACCCCTTCAATGCATGGAGAGAGAGTTGAGTTAAATAATGCTATGAAGTTTAACATTATTATACTACAATTAACTCAACCATGAGTCAAAATTTTGATTAGAAATAATAATAGTAAATTACCCATTCAATACCTAGAAAGTTGAGTTAAGTTAAATAATACTGTAAATTTTAACACAACATTATTATAATACAATTAACTCAACCATGAGAAAAAAAAATTGATGAGAAATAGTAAATTACCCATGCGATGTGAGGCAATGCATAGAGAGATGAGTTGAGTTAAATAAAGAGATGAGTTGAGTTAAATAATAAAAGTCTAGTAAATTAGAAATTAACTTGAGTTTGATTCCATATCTAATAAGTTAAGCCTACATATACGTGTGATTGGGTCATTGTGATGTAATGTGTGTGAATTGTCTGGACGGACGATGTTTAATGAATAGAAATATTCTTCCATCGGCTTTCGTATCAACCCTCGTCTCACCATCGAATCCTTCGGCGCGGGTTTCATACATCTGATTTTACTTTCATCCAATTCGTCTCGCGATCGAATGCATCAGTGGCTTAACCTAGTTGCTGCAGCGCCTACCGTGAATAACCCATCAATGGCTACTAATCTTCCAGGTATTTGCGATGTCCTCAAAATATTATTAATGTCTTATGATTTTTCTGTCTTATAATTTTACTAGGTTTGTTTTTAATATAAACCCATCCCTGTTTGGTAAGCAGGGCAAGATATAACGGATGGATGGAAGCCAACGGTGGAACAAAAAACGGTACTGGAATCTATTCACAAAAGCGGCATTCAATCACCAACTTTGACAGAGATAGAAAGTATTACTAAACAGTTACAAATGCATGGCGAAGTAGAAGAAAAAAATGTGTCGTATTGGTTCCACAACTCTAATGATGCTGCTGCTGGTGGGGAGAAAGAGATACCAAACTCTAATGCTGCTGCTGGGGAGAAAGAGACACCCAACTCTAATGCTGCTGCTGGTGGTGCGGAGAAAGAGATACCCAACTCTAATGCTGCTGCTGCTGGTGGGGAGAAAGAGATAGCGAGGAAGAAAAAGACATCCCAATTATTACCAGGTATATATTTGTTTTATATACCGTCTGTTTAGAGGCTTATTTCTGTGTTTTAATTCTACTTCTAATTTACAGTTTTAAAAAATTTCAGCTTCAGGGGAGTTTGTACTCTGGGCTCCAAACTTGTTAATCAATGCATCTCCCATATCAGCACCAAGAACACAAGTAAGTACAAATTGAATCAAGAGGTTTTGTGAATCAAGAGGTTTTGTATGAGGATATATTTTTCACATGTTTTATATAATTCTCAGTGTACAGATGATGAAGTGAAAATGAAGCCCTCCTTGTTTTTCGATCACTCATGCTCCTTCTGCGAAAATGTGGAGAGGATTCCAACATTGGAATTATTTCCGCTCCGTCCTGATCGCGGCGGGCAGGATTAGTGAAAGGTCGTCCGTTTCTCTCAGAGATATTGTACAACGTTGACCTATTTCAAGTTTGCAACCGCTTTATATCAATTGATACAGAGACAACAATTTTTTTCCTTCCTTTCAGTTAAGATTTATGGGCAGAGCCCTAGAGCTTTATGTAACCGAATTTTATATATATATATATATGGGTATAGTTTTGAAAACATACATGCTCTTTGTCTTCCTTAGGGAAGAGGCATCAGAGTTGGCTGAGCTATAAGATCACCCAGGTGTTGTTTTTAGTGGTGTTTCTCCATCCAATGCATGCAATTTTGTCTCATACTACCATTCTTTTGTAATTATTTTATAATGCATGAATATTATTCAAATTTCCAATTTTTTTGTAATTATTTTATAATGCATAATATTATTTTTATATATATGTTAAAATAAAATTTTCACCTTTAAAATTGAATGGTATAATTTATAATAATATTTAAACAAATATTTTTTATTAAAATATGAATTTAATAAAAATATAAATTAATGGGTTCGGTCTCTCGATCGGTCAACCAGAGAAACTACTAGTGCCTTTCTTGCTTGCTTCGCTGCTGAATCAACTAGGGCTGAAACCGTACCTACTGCTTCTAACTCCGCCTCCATTGGTGGGACTGGATATCCAATGATGAATGGAAACACAACTGCGTTTGCCTCTCTTTACATAGGAAAAGGTCTCAAGTTAGAATGGATTTTATATATGATTAATGTTAATTATTAGCGATCAAAACAAAAAGATAATAAAAGATAATAAATTTCAATATGAGAAATTAACTTTATATTTTATTTTAAATGTGATTTTGTTATTTTGATGAATAAAAAAGATATGAGAAATTAATATTATTTATACATAGATATGAGAAATCAACATTATTTTAAGATCTGTTATAGAAATTAACATTTTTTCAAGATTTGTTTGGTAAAAAAATATTCAAAAGATTACATATTAGTAGTTGAAGATTTGTTTGGTAATAAATATTTAAAAAATTACATGTTAGTAGTTGAAGTTAACTCTACTATTTTGTTAGAAAATAAAATTTGATGTTGTAGTATGAAGTCCAAATTTTACTAAATTAAATAAAAAACAAAAATGAGTTCTTAAATAAAAACATTAACGATAGACTAAGAAAATATGAACATTTCTAATGGAGAAAACAACAAGGAATTAAGCCAGTAGTGTTAATTAGAATTGTAAAGAAGTCAACTAGATTTAGCTTAGGTAGTTCCACGAACAATTCTTATCCTCTTCACCTACGTATTCTAGTAGTTATTTTGTATAATTCTTCGATATTAATACATATTTTGTAGGCTCTTTATTATTGATACATATCCTTAAGGTGTATTTTAGCACTTATGTTTTGTATGACTTTGTTATTAATAATGAAGTGTTATTTTCATATGGATGCTCCAACATTCTCCTCAAACTCTAGTTATCGTGGAATGAACAATCTCGTGCCCCCTTTTTGACCCCCCCTAATATTTA